>JARFXV010002382.1:110000-202500 GCA_031761425.1 Cosmopolites sordidus | reverse complement strand
ACAAACAAATAAATAGCACAACCAAGACAAATAGAAAACCAAGAAATCAAACAATACACAGATTAACATAGCGATATGAGAAAAAGAAGACTTAAGTTAAATTATATACATAATTAAATAACCATCTCATTATACGCCTAAACTTTCATCTAATACAATAATTGGGGGGTTTAACTGCTTTCTAAAACATGCGATTTGGACTTAGATTCTCTGCGACCGAGCGTATCGGTAATTAGTAGTTTTGAGTAGTACTTTTTAAATAAAAAAAAATCCACTTTTAATTGCAAACATGAAGATGTCTGATTTAAAACAGTTAATAATGACAAATTTAAGTGTGGAGGAGAAAGTTGAACTAAAAACTGACGGTCGTGTCACGTCCGTGTTGAATTTGAGTCAACTTCAAAAAGAATGTAAAAATAAGGAAAGTTTTACACGAAAATTTGACAGTAAACTATATGTGAAAGTTTGCCAATGATAGAAAACAAATTTAGACATGTTTTGAGAATACCCAAGCAAGCCCAGCGATTCTCCTCAAATGGTTGAAGGACGAAATTTTTTTGTTTTGGCTAAATTTTGTAAAAAAGGTTTTGCCACATGTGGAAATTTTGTATCATCAATTACAGTTAATTCAAACAGATCCTTTAAAAATTCAAATGGCAACAGAATATTTTGAACAAAAAATTAGGTAGATCAGAAATAATTTACCATCTGTCTAAACACCTACTTTTGACCAGAATTGTGCATATTTTAAGAAAAAAAAACGAAAATTAAATGATGAAAATTAATTTCTTTTTCTTTTCTCTGTTTTTTTCTTCTTCTTAACATTTCAAATTAATGAACGTTTCAAATTCATGAACCAAATTTCAGGGGCAAGACTTTTATTATTTGATATTTATCCAGAATATTAAAAAGCACTTTCAATTAATGAATGAAAATTTTCCGACGATAGAAAAAGAAGATTTGAAGACCGAATTGGAAATTTTTTATTGAAGGCTTAAGATTTGTCAAAATGAAAACATTAAAGGCTATTTAAAGGCATTACATTTTATTCATAATATGGAACTGGTTACAGCTTTTGAACAACTACATATACAACTACAACTTGCTGCAATATACAACTTTGAACTTGATTCAAACCTATTTAAGAAATGCAGTGGAGGATCATAAATTAAATGCTTTAGGTATGTTAAATATTGAAAGTGTTATAGTCGACCCAATTCCGGACTTTAATGAAAAAGTTATTGAAAAATGTATTTTGGATAGAAACAGGCGAATGGGATTTTATTTTAAAAGTTAGGAAACTGCGTCGTTATTCACCGACAAAAATATATATAATAACCCTTTTTTGGTGCCGATTGATTGCGCGGTTGGCACTTGGTGAAACATAGTAACAATGATAATAATTAAAACACTTCACAACCTATTCAAACTATTTTCTGACTTGTTTCGATCTCTCAAAGAGAGTTATATATAAACTAAACTAAAGTTTCAAAGTGCTGTTAGTGGAGGTCGGTTTTTTTTATTATATTTTATTTCTTTTGTCTCGTTAAATTTATGACATTTTCTATAATTGAGGTATCTCCGAAGTCTAGATGGGCGTTTGTAAATTTCCAAATAATTTAACAGTCTGTTTTTATTGCAACTATGGATTAATTTTACATAATTTGTGTTCAAGAAATGGTTCTGTTTTATACAATTGTGTCTCCCTTTTCTTGACGTTCTAATATCAAATAGGCCAGACCAAAGCTTCTCCTATTCTGTCTATCGTAAACCCACCCACATAATCTGTTATCTAAATACAACTCACATCATCCCAATTAAATTCGATAGTCAAAACATTAGTCACGAGATCACTAAAATTGTCGAATAAGGAACATCAAAGAAGTTACAGATAAAATTTGACACGTATTCAGATCACGTAATATCGAAACGATATTTACAATAGAAAGAAATATATCCGTTTTATATAAGATATATAAGTTTTCGTAGACCAGTAAAAGATAATATCCCACAAGAGTCACATGGTGTCCATGAGATTCCTTGTTCTGGCTGCTCCCAATCATATATCGGCCACACTAATAGACATATCTAAAACCGCATATACGAGCATTCTCTCGCAGTCTGAAAATCTGATCTCTCCTCGACTTTCAGCAAAACATCATATCTAAACGGGTCGCAAAATAGATTTCGACAAGGTAAAAGTTTTCGCAGCTATATATTCCTACAAACGCCGCATAATTCGTGAAGCAATTGAGATCGAAAAACGTCAAAACTTAAACAAGAGGGACGACGGTCTTACAGTTCCAAATACACGGAAACCGCTTATTTCCAAAGTGCCTATCCGAAACCCTTCCGGTCAATCGTCCACCTCCCGTCTCATCCCCACTCCTCAATCGAGCACCCCACCCACAACGTCACCTATTAATCCACGTTCCACGTTAATCCCGTTCACGTTCTTCTCTAGTTGTAAACCCCGGGGAGTAGGCAGATTGAGGCCTCGATTCTTTTGAAAATGGCTTCAAAGTGGAAGCCGAAACGTCGAGATTTTACAAATCTAAAACGCGGGTCTACCCGAAAACGTAGTTATTCTAATATTATTATTAATAAAATTAACGAACCGCAGAAGCATATATATATATATATATATATATATATATATATATATATATATATATATATATATATATATATATATATATTACAGAAATCTTTTACCCTTTCTCCACGTGGTGCCACCGATCGCCTTCGCCGAACTGTCAACCATGCGACGTCACGTGTCTCTCGGGACCGGTTTCTAGCCTTTCAGCCGTCATCAGCCGAGCTCTAGACGAAGGCAAGGAAAGCAGTTCGGAGAGACGATCGGGGCCAGACCAGATTAATATATCCAGATCCCGATCGTCTCTCCAGATAAATATTTTCAAAGCCCCGATCGTCTCTCCGAACTGCTTTCCTTGCGTTCGTCTAGAGCTCGGCTGATGACGGTTGAAAGGCTAGAAACCGGTATATACCTTGTGGGCATATATATATATATATATATATATATATATATATATATATATATATATATATATATATATATATATTAGATTTTGCAGATGATATTGTTCTCATTTCACAAGACTCAGAGGAGCTGCAAAGACGCATACAAGAACTGCAAAGGGCTGGCGAACCATTTAACTTGAAAATAAACCTGGAAAAGAGGTTATGTTCAATAACTTCGCTCAGGACAGAAAAATTTCAGTTTTAGGAAGGGATTTGGAGATTGTGGACAGCTTTATATATCTTGGGCAGAGGATATTAATGGAGGGGAATACTGCCCGGGAGGTGGAACGGCGTGTTAAATGTGGCTGGCAGACATTGGGTAGGCTGAACATAGTGTTTAACAGCAGACTCCCACTTTGCCTGAAAAGAAAAGTCTTCGATCAGTGCGTTCTACCCGTTATGACATACGGAAGTGAAACCTGGACACGGACATCGCAATCAATTCAAAAACTTCGGGTTGGACAGAGGGGAATGGAAAGATGTATACCTGCTTTACAAGACGAGATAGAAAGTCCTGCGCATGGATCAGGGAATAAACGAAAGTCTGTGACATCATTGGAAAAGCAAAGCAATTGAAATGGAGATGGGCAGGCCATATAGCAAGGCGATGGGACGACAGATGAACCAAGGCAATCCTGGAGTGGGTACCGCTTGATCGCAAACGTCCGCGAAGAAGACCGAAAGCACCATGGATTGATGACATCGTTAAGTATATTGGACCCGAGTGGCAGAGGAAAGCCCATGACCGTGAAAGTTGGAAGCATGCTGAAGAGGCCTTCACCCTGCAGTGGATCGATACAGGCTGATGATGATGATTTTATTATGTATAGATGATTATTTATACAAGGAGAAATGTAGGTACAAAATCCTGATGGGTGGTTTTAAGGCCAGAATTGAAACAACAAGAACAGACGAAAATGGAACTGCTGAGCGAGACAAAACAGGTGACAGATCGGTTGATTTTGCTGAAGGACAAGAACTATATATTATGAATGAGTACTATAAGAAAATTATCAGCAGAAAATAGGCATGGAAAAGTCCATCTGGACTCACAAGTGAAATTAATTATATCGTGACCAACGATAAAACAATATTTTGCAGTTGTGCTGTCCTTAACAATTTTAATGTTGGAATGGTACAAGCAAATAGGATTAACTGTCGAAGAAAACGCGAAAAAATGGTAAGGTCAAAGAAGGGCAGACTGGATTTTGGGAAACGGCTGGAGGGCGATTTTGAGATTGCTTTGTCAAATCGGTTTGCAATGTTACAAAATCCGGACGCGGTGGAAATATCAGTTCAATATGAAGAAATCGCAAGCAAAGGGCTTCAATAGCACCAGAAGAAAAATGTCTCAAACAGACAAAAATCTCCAGTGATACCGCTGATTTAATGAAGAAACGGCGCGCACTCAGAAATACAGGTAGCCCTTTTGGTAGGGTCGAGTACACTGAGCTCTGCAAAACTACAAAAAAAACTATCAGAGAGGACACGCGCCGATTCAACATGCAGATAGTGCAAAAACCCTGGAAGAAAACAAAGGAATTAACAAGGCTAAACAGAAGCTGGGAAACAAAACAACGCAAATATATGCCTTAAGGCGTGAGGGTGGCACAGTGGGCAGGGCGCGTACGCAAATGTTAGAGGTTGTCAGAAAATTTTATTCCCAGTTATATGACGGTCAGAACCAATCAAAAACAACAATACCCACGGAAGAACAAATGCCAGATATCCTAGTAGAGGAAGTAACATGTTATAGAATCGATGAAAAACGGCAAGGATCCAGGAAAGGACAGTGTAACTATCAAAATGCTAAAAGCTGGGGGTCGGACGTTACAAAACACTGTCAAAAGTATACTCAAAATGCCTCAAAGATCAAAGGGTACCTGACCTATGGAAAAATGCAGAAGTGATCCTTTTACATAAAAAGGAGCACAAGAACATTTAAAGAACTACCGTCCAATAAGCCTCTTATCAATAATGTATTCACTAAGATAATTTCTAAAAGGATATTAAAAAAAACTGAATGACGCACAACCTAGAGAACAAGCAGGATTCAGAAGTGGATTCAGTATAATGGATCACATCCAGGTTGTACAGCGAGCCATAGAAAAGCACAACGAATACAATATGACACTGTGCTTGGCTTTTATCGACTACGAAAAAGCATTTGACACGATCTCAAAGCATGCGATAATGTATGCACTGCTTTTAAAAAAATTTTATAGATAAATCGTTTAAAACTTTTGATACTAGACAAAACAGACAAGCTATTAATAACAATAATAATAACTCTGAAACAATTATCCTTACAATTCCTTATATCCGCGGTATTTCTGACACAATTAATGGAGCAGGAAATAAATACAACATAAGAACAACATTTAAAACAAAAAATACTCTTAGATCTATATTAACAAAAACTAAACCAAACAATACAACAAAATACCAAAAATGTGGTTTATAAAATTCCCTGCTGATGTGGCAAATTCTATATAGGTGAGACATCTTAGACCGTTAGATATTAGAATAAAATAACATAAAAAACCTTCTTAGAAAGGGCGATTTTAATAAATCTAGAATTTGTCAACACGCATGGAAATCGGGTCATAAAATCAATTGGAATAATTCCAAAACGGTATTAAAATAATCGGTAACAAAATACAGAAGATTAAAAGAAACAGCTATAATTAATTTAAATAAAAATAACCGTATTGCTATGCCTTCGATAGATTTAAATTCAATATGGTTCCCCATTCTAAAGAATACAATGAAAAACATTTAAGAATCTCAATAAACAATCACAATCACACGGTAAACCTCACCTATATAAATAAAAAAAATTTTTAGTAGTATGTCACAGTCATTAAAACTAATATTGTCAATGTATCATTGACATAGACAAAAAATATATTTACTTTCTATCTTTTCATAATTTATAGAAATTAATATAATTCATTTTTAGATTCGTTTTGAAAACGGGACCAGAATACTTCCCAAAACGTTAATGTTAAAAGTTTATATATTTTTTTAGAACATTTTTATATTTTTAAAATTTTATTCGTTAGGCAAATTTATTAAAAAATAAAAAGAATCACTGAGAAATTTGCCTCTGTTTGGTTTCTTCTTTTTACCCAGTGATTATTTATTTACATAAGAACAGATATTTTTGATATTTTTTAAGTTTTAGATCGTGGCGAAAAACCTAAATAAAGAAAAATGATATTTTTTAGTTGGATCGGTCTGGAGTTCTCTACAGTTTTCTGTGTTGATGAGTGTGTTCATTTTTATTTTTAGCAGGTATTCATCTTTTGTTAGAATAGTAACAGTATTACCTTTGTCAGCTTTGTAAAGAATTAAATTATTCTGATTAATTTTGTTAAGTATAGGAGCCACATTAGCTATGGTGTCTAAGGCGTCAACCTTACGTTACGGCAGTTAATGCGGAGCGGGCTCGAATCCCGTACTAGGCAAACAAGTTTTTCTAAAATTCTTGTGAATGTTTCTAGGTAAAAGAGTAAAATCTGACAAGGAATCACCCCTCAGTCACGCCAGTTCGAGGCTGGGTAAGACCGGATGCCTTCTGAGAGGTTTTCGCCAGGCACTCGCCAGTCGGTAGGCTTCTCGAGATACTTTCGGTTCAGCACACAACCAAGGGACCGAGGTTTTCGGTAGCTGATGACCGTGGTTCGGAACCCACGTTAAGCTGTATGTAGGTCCAGTCGCTAAATAGCCTTCTCAGTTGCTGATGCGCCTCTAACCGCAATACTTTACTTTTTAATTTTGTTAAGTAATTTATTAATTAGTCTGAGTTCGTTGGAATAGTTGTTTTTTATTTTATTGTTTGCTATTGTATTTGCAACGTTATATTTTGTTTAAACTACATAAAAGATTTTCTGGCCGCAAATATTTTAATATCTGTGGATTTGATGAAGTTTGGACCGTATTTGAGGCCTTTCTCTAATAACATAATTTCTTCATTATTAAACTGAAAGTTTGTTAAATATACAACTCTATTATAAAATGTTAGTGAACTAATTAAGTTGATCTTATGAGAATTTAGGTGAGCAATCTTTTTTGACTTACATTTTCTTAGGGCATTTACTCTTCTTATCTCTTATTAGATACTGTTTAAGTGTTGTGTCCTTCTCTGACTAACATACTGTCTTATCAAAGTATTCAAATTCGAAATAATTTGATTTGTGTAGCAGTTCTGTGTGGACTAATTTAAGATGCAAGTTGAGATTATCCTTGTTTTTGTACCATTTGGCTGCTTCTTTTGCTAGCCAATGTTTCCGAACTACGTTGACGCTGTTTTCTGCATGAGGTGAGTGGTTATGAGATGAAATATTCATAAATTTAGGTTGGAGATCTTTTTGGAGAAATCCTTTTTTGTCTTGAAACTTTGATATTTTTTTGAACTTTTTCGAATTTTCTCTATTGATCTGCAGTTACAATAAACTGTTTGAATGAATTCCTCTTCGGGAACCGGTAAGTACCTCTTTATTCATTCCTTTATCTGCGGAACAAGCAACAATCCTCCACTGTCCTTGTAAGTAGTGAAAATACAAAATTGTAATTTTTTCCTGGTTGACTACCTGTATAGGGTTTCAATAGCACGAAAAGTAAAAACCAGGAAAAGGAAAGCAAAGAATTCTTCAGTAGCACTAATTTCTTCTACGCCCTCCCACTTTAAAAACCCACGAGCCGCCACTGATAAGAGTAGGAGCCACATGGGCTACATTGACAACCAAACTGACAAAATGGACATCGATGACAGAATGCGATCTATTAGAAGTAGCCGCCGCGAACTTTTGTTCAAAGTTGTTTTCAAACATTAAGCCCATTGAATGTTATTTCACATAAAATAAATAGTTTCAAGATATGTAATAAAATCACGCTGTATTATCATTTTCTTACCGAACTTTACATAGTTTTCAAGCAAAAAAACGGAATAACATCCACACCATTACGGAAACTAAAGATTTCCCACACACAGAATATATTTTCATCCAAATAATTGACAACGTTATCCCAACGAGGAAAATATGGCATACGCGCTTCGAGTTCTCCCGTTGCCAACTTCAAAGACTGTTCGAAATACAGTTCGCAAATGGGTTAATTCGGTTTTCGTTAAGCCAGTTTTGATAGAAATTCCCCGTCTAGAAAGTCTGACATCGTGCCGTCGCTCTGAGAACGTACAAACTAATTGGTAGATGCGGCCTGATCTATTTGAAAAGACTTCAAGCCAAACTGAAGGTTTATTGTGTTAACTAGATCAGATTCCGTATATAAACACGCTAAAAGGTTGGTGAAAGTTTTGCTTTTGATTCATTTAACAGATTATCGACATTTCACAAATAGGCATCTCTAAAGTTCATCTTGATATATAGGGTCTTTTAAATCGAGCGTTTTTTTAAAATTCTGGAATAAAATACAAAATTTGTGTTGATTTCAAAAAACTTATTATTGATAATTTTAGAATAGTGTATGATAATTAAACATCAATGAAGTCAGTCACTATTTTAAAATGGTGTCACTTTTTTCACTATTTTCGAAATTTGGTTACTGTTGTCACTATTTCAGAGCTCAGAAGTGGTTAGAATAGAGGACAAATTTGTACCTCGACTTGCTTACTACGGTAAACTCGCGTCGATAGGGGACAAATTTGTTCCGCGCAGAATCACTTTCAATATATGGTGTGCGAGATCTGGTTAATCCTTAGATTGCTATAAATCTATAGTAAATAGGTACAATACATTTTCTTTCATATGGTATCACTAAAATGACGAACTTGAAGGAAAAATAAAAAAAAGTCACTTATAAGTTCAGTTTTTCGTAATGCAAAGTTTTTTGGTATAAAAATATTTAATTTTTGTAAAAAAGCTTTTTCATTTCCCTAAACAGTGCGATTTTCCGCCATTTAATTCGCTGTTTTATCACGTTCCGAGACATTGGTGTTCAGTTGTATTTCGAATCCTCTTACTAAGCGGTTTAAATATCACGCCAAAACTTCCGCGTCATCAAAAACGCCCCGGGGGTAGGGGCCGGTGGGGCAACGGCAGCCACAGCGGTGTGTACCACAAAAACGTGTACTTCGTGTTTTGTCGGGAGTGGTTCTGCGGTGCCGTCGATAATTTCTTCTTCTGTAACCCCACGTAAGTGACAAAATGATTTTCTTGTTAAATCTATACAAGGCTATGAAAGAGAAAGGGCTGAGAAGTACTACCAAGAAAGTGCTCTATTGCAAAATAAAGAAAAGAGAAAATCAATAGCTTTACTTCAGAAGTTATTTTAAAACCACACCGACAGGAGAAGGAAGGTCCCCGAAGACCATGACAACCCTGAAGACCCTAACCCGACCCCTCTGCCTTAATTTTAGGAATTGATGACTTGAAATTGTGATGTTTTGTAAAGCTTAGCTTCGAAAGGTAGGTAAAATGTTTAGAGTGATTTTATTTTTTAAGTACAGTCTGCAGAGTACCATAATAGTACATGACCATAATTGTACGAATAATAATATATTACTTTTTTTTTAAATTATTATTTTAATCTTAATAAATATTCTTATCCTTTTATTGTAGCATTTCTCTTGTCCTTCATTTACTTCCCATATCCTACACATTTCTCATGAAAATACTACAAATGAGCTCTGAAATGGTGAAAAAAACCACGACTATATTTCACAAAAGTTCCTAAATTGGTTGGAAAAATGTAACTATTTAGACGAAAAAGGCACTATTGTGTCACTATTTCTGTGAAAGATAAGTCACTATTCCACTATTTTTGACCCTCTGAAGAGTTGATAACCCTACTAAACATAATAGATAATATCTGCCAAATGAGCACCACTTGAAGCTCCACAGACGTCCGGTATTTTGTCAAAATTTTGGATGACCTTTTGGCATAACAGTCGCTCTATCTCACCAATGACTCGAATAGTTTCATACTTTAGTTCATGAATCAATTGTGGATTATTCTTATAGACCTGGCATTTTACGCAACCCCAAAGAAAATAGTCCAACTGTGTCAAATTACATGATCTTCATGATCATTATTAAAACATTATTATGAAAAACAACTTTAAAAAATTCAACTATTCAACAACATATAGCAGAATTGTAATTGTTTTGAGGATGGTTTAATAAAAGAAACCGAAACGTAAATAAAACAGTAAAATTAAAATTATTAATACAATTCGCCGAAAATCAAAAAGAAATGATCAGGACATATATCAGGATATATATATATATATATATATATATATATATATATATATATATATATATATATATATATATATATATATATATATATATAGGATATATATATATATATATATATATATATATATATATATATATATATATATATATATATATATATATATATATATATATAAGCTGAAAGACAATGTAGTCAAATTTGAAAGTATATCCAACAGACTAGCCCAATCTATCATTCAGCTGAATAAAAAGTTTCAAATCGTCCAAGCTTATGCGCCAATTATAAGCCATAGAGATGAGGAAATTGAGGAATTTTATGATGATGTGGCCCAACTTTTAGACCAAGAGAAGTGTAGGTATAAAATCCTGATTGGCGACTTTAATGCCAGAATCAGAGAAGCAAGAACTGGTGAAAATGCAACTGGCCCATATGGAAACGGTGAGCGGGGCAATAGAGGTGACAGGCTGGTTAACTTTGCTGAAGGATAAGAACTCTATATTATGAATTCGTTTTACAAGAAAAAGATCAACAGAAAATGTACATGGAAAAGTCCATCTGGACTCACAAGTGAAATTGATTACATCATGTCAAACGATAAAGCAATATTTTGTAATTGTACTGTCCTTAGCCATTTTAATGTGGCAAGTGACCACTGAATGGTACGAGCAAATATTAAGATAAACTGCCGAGAAGAGCGCAAAAGAATGATAAGATCAAAAAGGGGCAAAGTGGATTCTGGGAAGCTGCTGGAGAGGGGCAGAGAATTTGAAATTGCTTTGTCGAATCGATTTGCTGTGTTACAGGACCCGGAGGAGATGGAAATTACAGACCAATATGAAGAAATCGCTAACAATGTGCTTAAAACGGCTGTTTCAAGAGCACCAGAAGATAAATGTTTCAAAGAGTCAAAAAGTTCCAATAAAACCATTAATTTTATGAAAAAACGCCGGACAATGAAGAATGCAGACAGTCCTTTTAGCAGGGTCCAGTACGTTGAGCTTTGCAAAACTATAAGAAAACGTATTCGAGAGGAAACGCGCCGATTCAACATGCAGTTTGTGCAAAAGACTCTGGAAGAAAACAGGGGAATTAACAAAGCTAAGCAAAGGCTAAGAAAGAAAAGGACACGACTGTTTTCGTTAATGGCGGAGGATGGTACAATATGCAGGGAACGTACGGAAATGTTAGAGGTTGTCCAAAGATTTTATTCAGGGTTGTATGAGTACCAGAATCAAGCAAGAACAGCAATGCCCACTGCAGAACAAGTGCCGGATATCGTGGTAGAGGAAGTGACAAAGGCTATAAACTCGATGAAAAATGGCAAGCCTCCAGGAAAGGATAGTATAACTGTGGAGATGTTAAAAGCTGGTGGTCGGACTTTACATAAAATACTAGCAAAATTATACTCAAAATGTCTCAAACAATAAGAAGTACCCAGCTTATGGAAACATGCAGAAGTGATTTTTTTACATAAGAAAGGAGCACGGGAAGTTTTAAATAACTACCGTCCAATAAGCCTCCTATCAGTGGTGTACAAAGTTTTCATCAAGATAATATCCAAAAGAATACTAAGAAAACTTAATGACGCACAACCAAGGGAGCAAGCAGGATTCAGAACTGGATTCAGTACAATGGATCACATTCAGGTTCTACAGCAGGTCATAGAAAGACACAACGAATACATTATGCCACTGTGCTTGGCTTTTATCGATTATGAAAAGGCATTTGATTCAATCTCAAAGCGAGCCATAATGGATGCACTGCTTAATCAAGGTGTAGATAAAGCCTATGTAAATCTATTATGATCGATATATGATGAAGCTACAGCGGCAATCCACCTTGACGATCTTGAGATTGGAATAAATGTAGAGCGGGGCGTACGGCAGGGTGACGCAATATCGCCTCTTCTTTTTTCAGTCTGCCTGGAAGAAGTGTTCCGTAATCTGGATTGGGAACAGGATAGAATAAGGATTAATGGTGTATACTTAAATCATCTTAGATTCGCAGATGAAATAGTTCTACTTTCACAAGACCCAAAGGAGCTACAAAGACACGTACAAGAGCTGCAAAAGACCATTTGGCTTAAAGATAAACCAGAAGAAGAGTCAGGTCATGTTCAATAAATTTGCTGAGGACAAAAGGATTTCTGTTTTAGGAACGGATTTGGAAGTTGTAGATCACTATATATATATCTTGGGCAGATGGTTTCAATGGAAGGGGATACCGTCCGGGAGGTGGAGCGATGCGTTAAATGTGGCTGACAGGCATTTGGCAGGCTCAACATAGTGTTTAAGAGCAAACTACCACTTTGACTGAAAAGAAAAGTCTTTGATCAGTGTGTCCTGCCCGTTATGACATATGGAAGTGAGACCTGGACACTCACATCACAGTCAGTTCAAAAACTTCGAATAGCACAGAGGAGAATGGAAAGATGTATGCTTGGCATTACTAGACGGAATAGAAAGACCTGCACATGGATCAGGGAACAGATGAAAGTATGTCACATCATTGCAAAGGTAAAGGAATTGAAATAGAGGTGGGCAGGCCATATAGCGAGGCGATGTGACGGCAGATGGACCAAAGCAATCCTGGGATAGATATCGCTTGATCATAAACGTCCACGAAGAAGACCTAAAACATGATGGATCGATGACATTATCAAGTATATTGGACCCGAATGGCAGAGGAAAGCTGAGGACCCCGTGAGTTGGAAGCATGCTGAGGAGGCCTTCATCCTGCAGTTGATCGACAATGGCTGAATGATGATGATATATGTCTGTATGATTGTGGCATGTTCATATATGTTTTTTCTTCTTTATTTGGGTTTTTCGCCAAAATGGTATATATATATATATATATATATATATATATATATATATATATATATATATATATATATATACAGTACCGTCGATATTTGACGGTAAAAACATTGATGTCTTCCGAGGCATGAGCCACCGTTCACTCCCGATTTATAACCTTGAGATTTGCTGTTAGATATAAAGAAGACATTGCATAGCCGTTGATTTTTAGTGCCTGATCAGGCCGTTGAAACATTTATAAACGAGATTTGGAAAATTGCCGCTTCTGTATGGAATAAACTTGTGAAAATGGAATCGACCCAATGTAAACTTGAGCAAAAAAAGAATATTTTGAAAAACTATAAAACCAATTAATTTGTGTTTTTTCATATTGTCGGTGGAAGCTTTTGTAGTGGTCCATGTAAAATACATGGTCAATGAATATTTCCCCTATATCCTTACTAATCCTCTAAAACATTACTAAAACGATGTTGATAAGCCTTTATTGAAATTCAAATGAACCCTTTTTTATGAGTATCCATTTTCCGATGTCCAAAATTCATGTATAGCCAAACAATTTCAATCGGCGAAATGGTGAAAATGAGATTAGCATTCGGCCCAGCAGTGTTCGCGTAGCTCTCAAATAATCTTATTATTCTAAGTGGATGAAAGCATCGTTTAAAATCGATATACAAAACAAGGTTAACGACTAAAAATAACAACGGTAAAGGGCAAACTAATTGCAAATGGAAAATTGCCAGTGAAAAACAGATAATTTTTATTGTAAAGTAAAAAACAATGTAGTTTTGTAGATAGAAAACATTCGATTTTTACAACAATTTGTTTGCTTAAACTAACACGTTTCCTTTTCCGAAGCTGATTTTCTTAGTTTACGTAGCATTCGTTTCTAGATTCTTATTGTAAATTATTTGTTTTTCTTAGTGAACCAATTTTACTCGTGCTAGTTCGATATAGCAAATACAAATTGTTTAAAAAGAAACTGAACTTGGAAACTCTAAAAGGAAAAATTGTCAGAAATACACTGACTGACATAGAAACTGTACAAAGAGGGAACTATTAAAATGTGTATAAAATAACACAGGTCGACATGATGTTTATAACATTGACGAGAATGCTTTTTTCGTGTTTCATTTGTTCAAGTTGGGCTCCTGAAGTTTGCTGTGTGATTTGTCACAAGAAAAATTATATGCCTTTTGCTGTTCCTATGGTGTGGAGAGAACATATTGACCATGTAAGTAATTGCGACTTTTGTATCATTAAAACAGAAAGGATTTCAAAAACGCAAAGAGGCAAAATTCAGTATCCAAATTTGCCTTTGTACTTAGGCCGGTTTCTCAGAGCCAGGATCTACCGATTCCGATTACGCCTTTAAACCTGGACAACATGTTTCCCGCTGATTCTAATTTTTCATCAGGATCTGATCGACAACTTCCTGAAAACACCAGTTCTGACCCAACATTTTTAACAATACCCGGAAACCTCACTTAATAACTTAGAATGTATTAAACCATTTGGTATGTGACCTGGGATTGTCAAAACAAAAATTGGAAATTCTTGGTTCCAGACTTCAATACTGGAACCTATTAAATAAAATTGTAAAATGTTTCATTTTAGAAAAAAATCGCTGTGTCTGTTGTGATATTGATACTTTAATGAATGAGCTCAATATGAAACATGTACCTTCTGAGTGGTTTGTTTTCATAGATTCGTCAAAGTACAGCCTAAAAGAAGTCTTGCTTCATAATAGAAACGCGATTGTAGAACTATTCAAAAATATATTCTGAAAATTTCAAATTAAAATTCCAAGTTCTAAGCATTTGAGTGAGTTTCCCTCGCTCAAACGGTTGGAGCGGTCGAGCACGTAGCCATTCATGAATGATCGGAAAGGTATTGGAAAGAAAGTAGAACGTTAGCAGATGTTCTTTTGTTTCTTTTAATGTGCTGGAATAGCTGATTAACTAGTAAGTTGTTTAAATTGATTCATTACTGCCTTAAATTTACCTTTACTGCCACTCTTATAACACGTTTTTCTCGAAACTATTTTTTTCGAATTTGTGTACACTCTAGCTCTTACAGTTTTTGATCAATCGTTATCAACCTCAGCACATAATTTCTTTATATAAATACGCTTTATTTGAACCTCGATTCTAAACAATATCTTTATTGTAACTATTTTTTATTACAAAAATAATTACAAATATATGGTAAAAAATCACACTAAATTTTCACATTCCTCAAAAAAATAGTAATTTTCGCTTTCTTTGTGGAAAGTGAGGTTCAAATATAAGCGACACTTATAAAAAAAGTAATTTTTTTTAAAACTGATTTCAGATAAAAATTGTGACCTTATGTGATAAAAAAAATCATAAAAATTTCCTATTTCCCCCTTAAATATGAACAGTATAAGTGGGATATTTGTGAGGATTTCAAAGTGATAGGTATATTGCTAGGTCTCTTGTGTTTATAGGACATTAAGGCAATAAAAGAACATTACGGTAAGAAAGATTGACTTCATAGGACTTCTTTTAAACCTGGTACTTTAAACATAAATTATGCCCCCTTTGTTAACCCAAAAAATGTGCTTCTCTCGCCTCTCTATATTAAACTTGGCCTAATGAATTTGCTTTTTTTCCCACCATCGACCCCCCCGTAACAAAAAAAACTTTACGTGTTACAATAATTGACTTATCATTTTCGGATTTAGGACTACAAAATACTTCATATACACTTATTTGCATATCAATGTTACTTCAGAGTAGTTTTCTTCAAATTTGTTGGTCTGTGTAACCAAATCACTTCATCATTTTTGTGTAACATTATCTTATCACTTCACAAATTATGTGTAAACCATGAACCAGAAAGGTAAAACGTAGCATATTTGGAAAATATTATTTTAAGTACTGCTTGGCATTTCGTATTATCCATCAACAAATGGACGTTTTCACGAAAAGTGTTTGTTTCAGGAAACAATGAGATGTTTAGTTTTGAGAATAAATTTACTACTGATTAAATAAGATCCTCCAAAGTTCAAGGTGAAAGAGTAATCGAAAATTGGGTGTTCATAATGCACTCGACCAGACGAAACCTAGGGGGGCATCAACATACTAATAACAACAATAATAACTCTCAAACAATTAACCTTAAAATTTCTTACATCCGCAGTATTTCTGACATTCTAGTTTATTGTTAGTTAGATGTTAGAATAAAAAACATAAAAACCTTCTTAGAAAGAGCGATTTTAATAAATCTAGAATTTGTCAACACGTATGGAAATCGGGATATGAAATCAATTAAAATCAGTAAAATCGGTAACAAAATATAGAAGATTAAAAGAAACAGCTATAATTAATTTAAATAAAATGAACTGCATTGCTATGCCTTCGGTAGATTTAAATTCAATATGGTTCCCGATTCTAAATTACACAGTGAGCCTGACCTTATATTCTTTGGTAGTATGTCACTGCCATTAAAAACTATTATTGTCAATGTCAAACTATTATTGACATATACACAAATTATATTTACTTTCCTATCTTTTCTTATAATTTATTTTTTAGACTCGTTTTGAAACTAAAAACTCCCGTTGTTCGGGAGAAGACCTCCCGAAACGTTAACGTTCAAAAGTTTGTATTTATTTTAGAAAATTTTTGTGTTTTTTAAAATTTTGTTCGTTGGGAAAATTTATCACAGAAAAGGAATCACTGAGAAATGTGTCTCCGTTTGGTTTCTTGTTTTTTACCTAGTGATTCTTTATTTACATAAGAACAGATATTTATTATTTTCTTAGAACGTGGTAAAAAAGCCAGAAAAAGAAAAAAATATACCAATAAATATCATCCGGTTTCAGTGAGGGTTTGTCCCTTTTATATATTGACGATAGAACATTTATCTAGCCTAAAAGACATCTCAATATCATCGCAGAATATTTTTACGGTTTTAATAAGCGATTGGAGTTTGCTCTGGGACTCTGCATACAGTTTTAGGTCATCCATATATAACAGATGTGATAACCTTCTGCTGTTTGTTAACTCGAACCTAAACTCGTTTGCAGATTGATGGAGAATCGTGGACATAGGATTTAGAGCCAGACAAAACCACATTGACCATGATTCTCCCTGGAAAATTCCCTTCTCAACGTTGATTCTTCCAGCATTTTTTTCTGACATCTATATATTCGTCTTCTAAGACCTCATTAAGAGAGTAAGCATTACTCCGATTTTTGGACAGATTTTATAAATTTCCAAAATGTTAACTAGCCAATCACGATGGACAGAGCAAAAGGCCTTACTGTAGGTAATATAACATAAGTTAAAGTTACACTTATTTCTCTGGATGCACTTAAGGGCATCAATCGTAAATTGGTGCTTATATCCAGCAGATTGTCTTATTATATTTAATCCAGAAATTCTGGATTCTATCTGGCCCTGATTCTTTCCATTTTGGGTTTTTTATGACATTACGGACCACTTCTATTGTAAATTCAAACACATTCATTTCCGGTAACCCTTCTTGAAGGTTTTCGATATCCGAGCTCCAGGTTGCTGATGTATTGTACCCTTCCGATATTTTCCAAGTTGTTTTCCAAAATTCGTAACATGCTGTTGGGTCGATGTTTTAGGTAATAGGTTTACTGGATTCATTCATTTCAAAATCTCGAACTGTTTTTGATTTTTATAAAAGTGTACTTTTTGCTCCTTCCTTTTCTTTTTCTTTTTCTTCTTATTATTATTATTATTTAATTTTCTTAAAATAATTTGAAATTCATATATAGATTATGAAACGACCCATAAGTTGGGACTAACTGCGAAAACATGACCTCCTTCCAACCAGCACTTTATCTCCGTAACGTTGACACAAAATCCCCGACACTCCAAGTTCCCATTAAATACTCATATATGTCAAGTATCCTTTCATAATTAAAAATCACCCTTCCAAGAAGGAAACTGTACACGTCGAATTCAGAATCAGACCTCCCGTAGTTCAGAGTACGTCATACATATTCACCTCAACCCCTTCACTCAACTGAGATCCCCTTCATCCTCGCCAACCACCTTCGCTTCCGGACTGGAACTGAAACAATTTTAATTTCAAATTTTAAATATGTTAGCGAGATGAATATTTTCCATTAATTTATTTTTTCGAGCGGAATATCGAGACTGTGCTTCGATTTGCAATTATCGGTGGTTGCATAATTTGCAGTTTTTGAGGGAAAATAACTTTATTTAATACAATTCGTGTTATTAGATCCATTATTATTTAGTAATGAGTAGAGACCGGACTTGTTATAAGATAAATCAATAAATCATTTTTTGCAATGGCTTGCGCCAGCACTTCAATTTATGAAAATGTCTATATCACCCAAATCTTTATAAATTCATTTCAATGTTGTCTGATAAAAAAGCCATATTACAATATAATCACATCGATAAAGCTAAAGTTAGTAGGAATTCATTTTTCCACCGAGAGTCGGTAGTGTTAACTGGTGTAGCAAATTAAGAAATGATGTCTTCACATAAGAAACTGAAGTTAGAGTGGCCACTACCTAATTCCGATTATTTATTTCAAAGCGAAAAGGGTGTGTTGTGTACTTTGTACAATGCTGAATTTGTTTGCCAAAAAAATATCATATTGAACAATTATTTCAAAAAATAATCACTACCTAAAGGTACGTTTTAGAGCAAGAGCCCGTGAATCCCAGACCTTCGTTATTTTATAAAAGCTGAATGTTTTTCAGCGCATGCTTCCAACACATTTGGGAACGATGGGCTACTATAAAGTCTGGGTCATCGTCTCTTTAACAGGTAACAGGTAGCAAAGGTGTATTGTTATACACAGTTGTTATGTTACCAACTTAAATTTATTGAATAATAAAGCGTAATTTTCTAATATTTTCTTCATAATAATATTAGAAATCACGTTGTCCATTGCCAGACTTAATATCACGGCAACCCCTTGCCAGACACCCTTAAACATTAATAAATTGAAACTGTACTTACGCTATAGTATAAAAGCTAAATGTTAAACATGTTGCTTGGATAACTATTGGAAAATGTTTCCTCAGTAGCCAAACAGTTTCCACAGTTCTAACCTCTGACCAGACAAACATATAGGGTAGTTGTAGGTGCAAGCGCGAGGCAACATACCAGGTGTCCCATTAAGGATGGATCGCGGCCGTATCTTGAAAACTATTTATCCCACAGCTTTGGGGAAAAAAATTGTACTAAAAATGATCATGAAAAATTCACCAAAAATATTTTTAAGCTTCTAAAACGACCGCAAGAGGGCGTGACGAGCTAAACATTTTTATGTATTTTCGTGTATTTTTGTGTATTTTCAAGTGTTAACCGAGTAAGAAAAATTATCAGTTATAATTAGCAAACTGTCTCCTACAACTTTGTTTTATCAAAGTTTGTCATAAAATGTTTTACCTATTGAGATAAAAAGTCGTCTAATGTCCGTTTGCCTTAACCGATTTTCCTCAATTTGGATTAATTTAAAAGGCAATTGCTGGGACAATCACATAATCTGGGAGATAAATTATTTAGTTTATAAATGAAACCGCGAGGTGGCGTTACATTCAACAATAGTTTTTTTGAAGTTTTGTTCAGTTTTTTCAAATGGAATGGCTTTTATTATATGGCTAGAAAAGCAATTTAAAGAGGAATCATCCAGTGAAAACCCGAAATCGATATCTCTGACATGTCAAGAGATATTTCGATTTTTCTGAAAAAATCAGTTATTATTTCACTACTACCTGCATTAAGTTAAAAAAATATTAACCTAATGTTTGCCTTCCTTCACACTTTACCCAGGCTTAGGAGTGGTCCAAATTCTTCGTGCCATAATAATTTGGAGCGTGTTTAAAGGCCAACGGGCCAACAACGAAGATAATAATAATAACAATAGTCAAATAAAATTAACAGGACAACAGTCTAATAATTAACAGAATCTGAACTTTAACGCCTTTCTAAATGTTCAAAATAGTTTTAGTTCTAGCCATGTAATAAAAGCTGTACCATTCCATTTCAAAAAACTGAACAAAACTTCAAACAAACTATTGTTGAATGTAACGCCACCTCGCAGTTTCATTTATAAACTAAATAATTTATCTCCCAGATTATCTGATTGTCCCAGCAATTGCCTTTTAAATGAATCCAAATTGAGGAAAATCGGTTAAAGCAAACAGACATTAGACCACTTTTTATCTCAATAGGTAAAACTCCCCCCCCCCCCCCTCTATTCGTGAAATTATGACAAAATGTCATAAAACAAAGTTGTAGGAGACAGTTTGCTAATTATAACTGAGAATTTTTCTTACTCGGTTGAAATACAACTGAACACTTGAAAATACACAAAAAAAACATTTTTAAAAATGTTTAGCTCGTCACGCCCTCTTGCGGTCGTTTTAGAAGCTTAAAAATATTTTTGGTGAATTTCTCATGATCATTTTTAGTACAATTTTTTTTCCCCAAAGCTGTGGGATAAATAGTTTTCAAGATACGGCCGCGATCCATCCTTAATGGGACACCTGGTACATCCGAGTAGGTGCAAGTGGGATAGTGAGTTAGGACTTCTGCGACCCTTCACTACGCATCTTTCATTTACTCAGTACATACAAAACCCTTACCTTACAAAATATTAACAAAAACAGAAGAATATCTAAAAGCTTTCACCAAGTTCGGTGACAGCAAATTATTTAAAAATAATGATGAACAACAAAACACTTTTGATATTATACAGCAGTTTATATGTGAGGTTTATAACGTTGGTAAGATAATTGGTCTTGATACTGCCCGGCTTCAACTGTTCATCAGTGTTAATGAAGAGTTTGACCGTAATAAAAATTGCAACATTTTGATGCTAGCAGTCTGCCACCACGTAAAACCAAGTTGTTACAGCAATTTCTGCGAGTAAACTACATATCTAGTATTTGGAACAATGCTCATCAGAAAATTCTATCGATATATCAACCAGAGAATAATGGTTGAGTACAAGAAAACAACCAGTAGCATTTTAAATGGTTTGAAGGAGATCAGTAGCCAAATTACGTCCGACGTTCACTACTTACATAGTACTTCAAATTATTATACATACATTTTTAGGTATTCATAATCTGGCTTTTGAATCAAAAATAATTATCGATCTTTTTACTTTATTTTAAAACTTTATCATAAATAATATTGATAATCGATGCGAAAAACTTTTTAAAAACTTGTTACAATTAATTATAAATTAATTAAAATGTATAAAATTTAAATAAAAATCACGAGACTACAAACACGCCACCCTTGGCTGCTATGTTTGTGACGTCGTTAACGGCTTCTATTCGTATATATACTATACGTATATATATATATATATATATATATATATATATATATATATATATATATATATATATATATATATATATATATATATATACTCAAAATCATTGTTGGTTCAGTGACAAAGGGTTCATAAAAGCTAATACTAATAATATACCTGCAGTGACAGATTTTCTGAAAAATGACATTCGATTCAATTCAGCTGAAGTTCGAGGTGCTAAAGCATCGATGTAAGTTTTTAAAAAAATAATAATGTAAAAGTAAATAAGAAATAAAATATTTCTATTAAATAGAATTAAACTATTTGTAGGGTGTTTCGAGAAAGTTACGGTGACAAGGTTATAATTTTGTTCAATTAACCGCAAAAATAGTATTTGCATTGTAAAAGAACGTGTATGTCCAGCACATAAAGTTCGAAGTAAAGCTTATACAGTTATCTTGACTATTAATGAAAAATTAAGACACTCAATGCCATGATGGTCAAACAAAAAAAATTATATGTTATATATGTGTAATAGTGGTTTTCAAAAATAATGAAAAATGTTAAATATTGAATAACCAAAATATATTTTCTAGTTTTGTAATTATTTTTTGAGCGAAAAAACAATATAAATCATAATTAGAGAAAGAAAACACATACATACTGTTTAAATCGCTAATTTTATTTCAATAAAGAATACACTGTTAAATATACATATAAAATTTCCCCCAACTAGGATAATATATTACAGTAGATTCTAATATGTAAACTACATTAATAATCAATTTTTGATTATTAATGTAGTATATTGAATTTTCTTATAGTTTTCATTGAAGTTTGCAATCCTTTTAAAACCGCACTGATTCTTCAAATCACCATACTAAACTCTATTAACAATATTAAAATAAAAATCCACCCATACTACATTATTGCTTTAATTAAAGTTTTCAGTATTTTTAAAACGATGGCGATTTTTTGCCTTACATGTTTTGCAAACTACATTAGACTCTCGATTTAATAATATTTGCAAATATAAATTAATGTGGCCGCTAACTAAATCTAATGCATGACTAGAGATTTCCTAAATAAGGGAAGGCACCTAAACCTTTTTTTTTGAAAGGAAAACTTATAGTCGAAGTGTGGGACTCTCCTGTTAAGGTCTACCCACTATGTATCACAACATATCCTGGAATCACTGAATAATTTTCTAATCTATGTTTAAACATACCCTATCAAATGAATATGTTCAATCAATAGATGAAATGTACCAAAATCATGAAAAACAAAATATTTTAACTGTTTTGTTTTTATTTAGAATATAAATATACCATTTTCTTTACTTTTTGTTTGGATAGTTGGTTTGCTTTTCTATTTTCTTTTTTTTTACATATTCCTTCAGATGTTTGTTTTGATTTCATAGAAAACTGCTTTGCCAGGCCTTAATTTAACTAGTTAGTGTTCATCCAACTAATCACACAAATTTCTGTACTCTTCGACCATCTGCAAATTAGATTATCCTGTAAAACTTTCATAAGTATAAGACTTTTCCTATACGATTACCTTCCAAATCAGTAGTCGATTTTGTTCTTGTCTGTTCTTGTCTAATTCTTGAATGTTACTATTCCTATTCTACAAAATTGACGATCCTGTAAGTCTTTTTTCGTTACTACCCTCGGTTGTGTTGCTACATGTAGATTATTTGCGGACACACAGGAATATTCCTTCTTATAAATTTGGCACGTTAATTTGTTATCCCTCCATGAATTAAATAATATAAATAAAAGTTATAAAAACTAATGCAAAAAACAAAACTAGCCCTAATCTGATTTCATTCCGAACTTACCTTTGAGCCATATATATGAGAATAACGTCGAAAACAGCACCGAAAACCTAAATAACAATTAAAAGCAAGTATATTTGCAAATCAATCGCAAACCAACAGTCAAATATATAGGTTAAACCCATAGAGCAATGACTAAAGATCGATAAATTGTTTTATTTGCTCGAAACTCCGATTCTTTCGGAACGTCTATTCAGAAACAGGGCGAAAGAATATTTCGGTATTAAGTAACCGAATTGCCCCGAACCGAACCGATTGGCCTTCGGTACATTCTGTGAGGTCACAGATTGCTCCGATTGCTTTCGGGAATTGTCGGCGTGTTATCGGTACTAGGTTTAAAAATTTATTTTCAATTTGATATAACTTTTTAATTATAAGGAAAAAAATAAAAATAGTTTTGTTATAAAACTTATATATGGTCTGTCCATTTATGACAAAAAAAAATTTGTTCGAAAGCCCAATTATATTAACTTTTTTTATATTTTTACAGAAACTAACGAAGAAAACGGACTGGAGTAGCAGTGACGATGATAATGAAGACATCGACTATAGTGATTAAAATGAATAAAATTATTTAAACCTGTCTAAAAATCCCACAATAAACTTATAAATCCATATTTTCTTTGATTTTTATAGAATGCTTATGAATACAATGAAACTATTTTTACATTGAATTTATTAACACTATATATGAATAAACGATCAAATTTTAGTGAAATCTCGAATTTTGTATTAAACTAAAAGTTCTTGAAATTCCAAAACATTGTTTACTAATTTATTTGGTTTATTTATTTATCATCAATAAGAAAATTATAATCAATAATTTTTTTAAAATTAATTTTTTAGTCATAAATTACTATATAACAAAATTATTCGAACGATTCAAATAACTATCTCACTCGCACTTACTCGGATGTATATTGCCTCGCGCTCGCACCTACAGCCACCCTATATGTTTGTCCAGGGGTTAGAACTGTCGAAACTGTCTGGCTACTGAGGTAACATCTTCTAATAGTTATCCAAGTAACAAGTATAAAATTGAGTTTTTATACTATAGCGTAAGTACAATTACAATTTATTAAAATTTAAGGGTGTCTAGCAAGGGGTTGCCACGAAATTAAGTGTCTGGCAATGGATGACGTAATTTCTAATATTATTTCAAAGAAAATATAAGAACATTACGCTTTATTATTTAATAAATTGAAGTTGGTATTTTATACACCTTTGGTACCTGTTACCTGCCAAAGCCACGATGACGCAAATTATAGTAGCTCATCGTTCCCACCTGTGTTGGAAGCATGCGCTGAAAAACTTTCAGCCTTTATAAAATAACGAAGGTCTGGCATTCACGGGCTCTTAGACTATTTTGGCTTTATATTTATTTAAAACACACTTTTCTTGCAAATTTCTATTTTATTCATCAATATATTCTTCTTGAAGAGCAATACAATCATTTCTAGGCTTTTCTAAACAATTTCTTTTTGCTTGCCTACGTGGTCAATGATTTTCGACGTCAGAAGAAGCGGTTTACGGGTGTAAAATGCACGTTTTGGAGAAACTTTAATCAGAATGGAAAAAGTGCTATGAAAATTGGTTCAAACGTATCCAAAGGTGTATCGATCATCGCGAAGAATATTTTGAAAAACAATAAAACCATTTTCAATAATAAATATTTGTTTGTATTTATTATTCCCGATACATAAATAGCAACCCTCGTAAAAAAGCGGACTGAATATTCGTTAACACACCACCACTAGTACTGTAATTATACCTTTTATAAAAGTTCTAAAAGTATATAAGAATAATTTTCTACTTTAAATTTATACCATAATTGCAACAATGTGCACGTCTGAAATCCAAGCCTAAACTAAAAAACCGTAGTTGGAAGTTGTTAAAGTTGTTTAAGTCGTGGAGGAAGTTTGCTGTGCAACTTTAACTAGCACTTTAGCATAATGAAATGAGGATAGGGAGCAATGAAGAGCGAAAATAATATACATAATGTTGAGAATAGGTGCCAGATTGAATGATTCGATCTTTATGAGCCACCTAAAAAATGATATTATAAATAATTATTATATTATTATATAAATATTATTATAAATTTCACGAATGGTTGATAATGTTTCTAAATCATTCCGGGTGTCGATCCGTTGATTATGTGAAGAGTCACGACGTTTCGTCAAAATCTCATTTGGCATTTTCAAGTGTTGTCCGCTTCGACTGAAGAGTCCAATGTCTGCACTGACATGCACGGGTCGTTGTGCTCGCTTTTATAGCCGGCTAGCGACTGCGCAGATTACTTCGGGGTAGTTCGGGACTATTTGCGGCGCTCGGCAACCCTGTCGGGCGTCCGATTCCTGATTTTTCTACCTCGCCGCCACGTTGCCGCGTTTCTTCTTTTTCAGAAGAGATTTTCATACTTTTGGAATGTTGCGAGCGTCGTTTCAAAGGTTTCATTTCAAGGGCTTCTCTGATTGTTCGGACCTTGTAGTTTTCAATATTCACTATTTCTTTGGCTTCTTCAAAATTGATTTTATGTCCTGTTTGTAGATAGTGCTGGAACAGAGCAAAAGTGTTTTTTTTTGTTTTTTAAGTTGTTTTTATGTTCTTGTATTCTGGCCGATATTCGTTTGTTTGTTTGTCCTAGGTATGTTCTGTTGCAGTCGGAACAAGATATACTATACACCCCATGATTTTCCAGTCTAACTTTGCCCTTGGGGTTTTTTAGGATGTTTGTGACAGTTTTGTGCGGCTTGTAGGCTGTTCTGATCTTATGTTTCCTGAATAGTCTGCCTATCCTATCTGTGATTCCTTTTACGTATGGTAGCAGGACCTTTGAGGTATTTGGTTCATGATCCTCTATTGTTCTTCGTGTTTGGGTTTCCTGACGGCGAATGGCCTTCCTGATACAATTTTTTTTGAATATCCATTTTGTCTAAGGGCTGTGGAAATTTTTGGTAGTTCCTCACTTCGTGTATCTGGTAATGTCAATCGGAAGGATCTGGAAATCAAGGTGTTCGCTACTTCTTGGATTTGAGAAGGATGATGATGGGATTTAGCGTTGAGGTATCCATTGGCGTGAGTTGGTTTTCTATACACTGTGTATTCGAGGGTTCCAGAAAGTTTCCTTGTGATAGAGAGATCCAAAAACGGCAGTTTCCTATACTGTTTAACTTCCAGAGTGAACTGTATTCTGGGGTGGATTCCGTTTAACTGGGTTAGGAAGTTGTTTAGAAAATCGTTTCCGTGAGGCCATATTATAAAGATATCATCCACGTAGCGTTTTCAAAGTTTGGGTTTTAAAGGCACGGTGACCAATGCCTTTGTTTCGAAATCGGTCATGAACAGGTTGGCTATAACGGGTGATAAAGATGATCCAATTGGAGCACCGTCAGTCTGTTTGTAGATCTGCTGGTTGAAGGAAAAATATGTATTCTTCAAGCAGTGTACGGAGAATTCCCCCACATATGGCGGAAAGTCTTCGTTTATCGAAATTAGGTCCAGGGCCTCGTCTATGGAGTAACTTGGATATAGTGAGACAATGTCCAGACTTGCCAGTATGTCTGTATCATCTAGTTGGAAATCTTTAATCATCCTTATCAAATGTTCTGAGTTTTGAACATAGAACTCGGCAAGTTTGACGCTTGGTTGCATGACTCTTGCTAGATATTTTTCCAACTTTTGTGTTGAAGAGCCAAAAGCACTTACTATGGGCCTTATGGGATTTCTGGTTTATGTATTTTGGGTAGACCGTAAAGTTTAGGACATCTGCTTGATTTTTCCCTTGGAATTATTCTTCGTTCAATGTCCGGTTCAAGTTTCCATGCTTTGATTTTGCTTTTGGTCGTTTTTTCTAGATAGGTTGTTGCATCTCTGTTCACTGGTTTATATGTCTTTTCCAGTAAAATATTCGTCATCTTTCGGTGTTCATTATGACTGTTGCGTTTCCTTTGTCTGCCGGTAATATAGTGATACCCTCGTTTCTTTTTAAACTTTCGAACGCTCTGATTTCAGTCTTATTAACATTTGGTTTTGGTATTTTGTTGGATCGTAGTATTCGCCCTACATCTTGTCTGATTATTTCCGCTTCTTCATCTGTCTTGTCGTCTAGGGTTGATTCAACGTTCGAAATTATTTCTTTTATTGGTATATATTTTGGGGCAATGGCAAAGTTGAAACCTTTGCTTAGTATAGATTCTTCATCTGTGGATAAGTGATGGTTAGATACATTTATAACTAGTTTGTTGTTATCTCGGATTTCTTCAGACTCGGACGTTCAGAATCTATATGTTTTAAATTAGCGAACTTCTTTTTTTGTTTTTCCGTTTTAAGATTGTAATCCGATTCGCTGCGCCAGAAAGATACGATTGTCTATTTCATTCCACAAAATAGGATGGATCTTGTTGCTTAGCATCAACTGTAATAGATAGGATTCGCTAAATCCCATCATCATCCTTCTCAAATCCAAGCAGTAGCGAACACCTTGATTTCCAGATCCTTCCGACTGATACTACATGAAGCGAAGAACTACCAAAAATTTCCACTGCCCTTAGACAAAGTGGATATTCAGAAAATTGTATCAGGAAGGCTATTCGCCGTCAGGAAACCCAAACACGAAGAACAATAGAGGATCATGAACCAAATACACTAAAGGTCCTGCGACCATACGTAAAAGGAATCACAGATAGGATAACATCAGAACAGCCTACAAGCCGCACAAAACTGTCGCAAAAATCCTAAAAAACCCCAAGGACAAAGTTAGACTGGAAAATCATGGAGTGTATAGTATATCTTGTTCCGACTGCAGCAGAACATACATAGGACAAACAAACAGACGAATATCGGTCAGAATACAAGAACATAAAAACAACTTAAAAAACAAACAAACCACTTCCGCTCAGTTCCAGCACCATCTACAAACAGGACATAAAATCAATTTCGAAGGAGCCAAAGAAATAGCGAATATTGAAAACTACAAAGTCCGAACAATCAGAGAAACCCTTAAAATAGAAGAAAGAAGTGAATCCCTTCTGAAAAAAGAAGAAACGCGGCAACGTGGCGGCGAGGTAGAAAAATTAATAAACGGACGCCCGACAGCGTTGCCGAGCGCCGCAAATAGTCCCACAAAAGTGAGCACAACGACCCGTGCACGTCAGTTGGACTCTTCAGTCGAAGCGGATAACACTTGAAAATGCCAAATGAGATTTTGACGAAACGGATCGACACCCGGAATGATTTAGAAATACTAAAAAATTACAATGGTAATGCGTCAAAAGCCGGATGCATAAATAGCAATGTTAGAGTTTCTTGGACTGCGTCCAATGAGACAACAGTAGCTGAATGTCACCATACACCCAACCGTTGAGTTTCAGAATCTCATGAGGAATATACAACACCTGCGTCTCCTCCTAAATGAATATTTTTTCTTGGGTGCTTGATCCGGAACGAGCCCCACCCATCCCTTCAACTGAATGACATATGTTTCGTTTCTCGACTACGGTACGGACTCTTAGACTTTCAGAAAAACTTTCGTCTCTCGATATACAGAAAAAAAATGTTCACTTAGGCGAAGACGCAGGTGTTGCGAAGCTTCTATGAACTCCCCTCTTTCTCCGGTCATAGCCAATATTTTTATGGAACACTTTGAAACTCAAGCCATTAACACTAGTCCGTTGAAACCTACATGCTGGTTCCGATATGTAGATGACACCTTCGTTATTTATCCACACGGACCACAATCTTTAAATCTGTTCCTTTCGCATTTGAATAATGGAAGTTATTTCGCAATTTACAATGGAGACTGAAAACAATTCTGATCCCCTTTTATATATATTAAATATTTATAAAAATATGTAAAATTTTAACTTATTAATCCTATAACTCAAAAACCTTTCTAATACGAGTCCCTCGTCGAATATAATCCAATCAAAAAGGGTCTGTGTTTTCCAGAAAAATTCTTTTCTATTATCAGCGTTGTTTTTATTTTCCGCCATAACTATCGATTGCTTCTTAGCCAGTGAACCGAGAGGCAAAAACGCTGAAGAAAAAGGAGAAAAAATAGCTCTCGAGTGCCCGTTTTATTCCGGGGTCAATCTGCAAACCGTAAAAATTTAAAAGCCCAATAAAAGACGTACGTGTTCACCTTTGGGAAGGGCCCGCATCAATTACGCTTTATGGGGCTCCTATTAGCGTCTTATTAAGACACATTAACCGTCTAGTTCTAACAGAAAAAGTTTTGGAAATATTATTTTTGTCAGGAATAATGACAGACTATAAAAGAAAAGCAACTGGTGCTTTCTATGCTCTAAGCAATTTATGTTAGGTGCTTTAGTTATACAAGTTCTAAATGACCTTTCTGATGTAAGTTTTACACAATCATGGCATAGAAACAAATGCACTAAACGGTCAATTATTCGGGCTTTGTGAACTGTCAAATTGTGTAGTACGGTGTTTATTAGAAAAGAAAGTAGGACGAAAATTAATTCTACAGAGGAATTGATATACATGATCTACGTTTTGGGCGCAAGTGATCAAAACTCTTTTTTAGCAAATAGAATGTATGCGATTGTAAAGATTCCCTAATGCCAAACGTCATTCTAATGTATTAGCGTTTATACGACTGAAAAGAAAAACAGGAAAGAGCTATGAGTGAAGAAAACGAATATTTAGTTATTCAAGTTGAAATTAAAAACCTGCATAGTTCATACAGACAGATAAAAAGCGAGGTAGGCAAGTTGCAATTTGGATAACGTTGCCGATGGTAACGCGAACTACATGTAATAAATATTGCAACTGCCCATCATCTTTGGTGAGGTAATTGTTGCATTCTTTAATTAATGCAATTCCTCGTTCAGCTACGTCAATAGTTATTTTTTGAATGTTCTGAAAAATTCCAGACATTCCTTGTAACTATCATTATTAGGCCATGTTAAAATATCCTCTTCTGTAAAATCGTAGGGTAAATCAAATTTTTTAAACAGCTCCAATAAGTTTTTTGAAACAAAGTCTCAAATCTTTTTCTAATAACAATTCCAAATCTTCGTCGTCCACATGATATCACTGATCCATTAATATAGAGCCTTCTCGATTATTAATTGCATAAACTATTTTTTTCTTAACGCCTACCGTAACATTGTCATTGAATAATGAGATTGTGGCCAATTCGTTATTCGGCCAACTACAACAACAACGACAACTACCGAAAAAAACTAAAGATAATATTAAAAGCTCTCGGTAATTATCTCAAGGCTGAGACATCTAAAAAATAAAATCGATAAATAAGTTGAAAATAATAATTTTTATTGTAGTAATGAAGTACAATAAACAATGTTTACCTGTTCGTTAATGAAATTAATAACTTCATTTTTTTGTTTTGTTAAAACATTTTCTACAGTTTCTTATTCCGTTCCACATTTATATTTAGTTTGATCAATTTCGCCCCATTTTCATTTTTTTTTTTGAAAAGGAAAATCGGTACATTAGGGTCAGATGTCGTTTTCCAAAATGTTTCAAAAACTCCCCGTAAAATGATTTCCATTATATGAGGGCGGCAACAAAGCCATACTAGTTTTCTAGTACTAGTTTTCACGTCTTCTAAACATATTAATTTTTTTTCCTGCGCGTCTACCACACGTTAGAATGCCAGCTTGAGACCACTTTTATTGACCTTCATTTATTGTTATACCGTTATTGTGTCAATGTTAAAACTTTTTTTGATAAAGGAATGCTGACATAACCTCTACCAGAGAAGGAAACTTACGTTCACTAGAATTTTCCACTGGATCACCGACAATACTACTTAAATAATCCATAGCCAACTTAAAATTGTAGCCGGTCGCGGTGGTTTGGTGGGTTAGACGCCTGCCTGGCTATCCAAAGGTAACTGATTCGATTCAAGCGTTCGAATGAATGTTTTTTTTTATTCTCCCGTCCGTCTTACTTCCTACCATACACACACACTTATATACACTCACATATACACACACACGCCCACACATATGCACACCTAAATGTCTGTGATTGTTTCTAGGCAAGAGTGTAAAATCCGACAACGAATTATCCCTCAGTCACGCCAGTTTAAACGCTGGGTAAAGCCAGATGCCTTCTGAGAAGAGTTCTACGTTGGTCACTCGCCAGTCGGTAGACTTCCTGACAGATTTATGGGTAGGCCTGGCCTGGGTTTGTCGGTAGCTGATGACCGTGGTTCGGAACCCACGTAAAGCTGTAGGTCCAGTCGCTAAATAGCCTAGTTGCTGATGAGCTTCTAACCCTAATACCTTTAAACCTTTCCTTTAAACTTGTAATAAACCTCAAATAATAATTTCTAAACTAAGAATTCTGTAATAATTAACAATAATTCAAGATAACTGTCATTTTAAAATGACAATATTATTAATGAAGATAAATAGTGTTATTCAGTATGACTAACAAGAATAACTTTGCACTGAGCTCCATCTAGTTAAAAAATGATTTTCTTACCGATAGAACCTGAAAACAATCATTTTTATCGACTGATGGATAAAGAAAAAATTCGCGGTTTGTATTCGAAATTATAAATAAAAAGTTTTTAGGGCATATTGAAGATAAAATACTGAAATTTTAGGTAAAATTAAAATGCGAAAACAAATGTATCGTTATACTACAATTGATGTGATTTTTTTAATAGAAATATAACATTCCTAAACTTTCGCATTTTTTTTCGAAAAGCGTTCTATTTATTTTATTATTAAAAAAAACTATTTGTTAACATTTTTCGAAAGTTCAATTAACGTTTAACGTAAAATTTAATCCTTATTTTGTTAATAAAACTAACAGATGTGATACAAAAATCGGCCAAATTAACGACAAATTGAGACATTGAATAAGTTTTGAACGAGTAGACTTATCAAAAAATGACTCAGGACTTTTTTTGCAGAAAGTTCAATACTTTACAAAAATATATGTAGAGATTATCTGTATGATCGGTGGATTGCAAGTTATAAAAATCGGAAGACGTGAAAATAATTTTTCTTATAATTTTTATTATTCTTATGAAAAATCGAAAAATATGATGCGGACCATCTTAATATTAATATTAAGAGTTCATATTTAACAGTATTTTTTTTATACCAAAATGAAATTTTTGAGCCCGTTTGCTAGAATTTTTTTTATTGAATCATATATATATATGTATATATATATATATATATATATATATATATATATATATATATATATATATATATATATATATATATATATATATATATATATATATATAATATTATTCCCACGCCCACCCGAAGTACAGTTAGAGGATTTTTTAATTGTTAGCCTTCCTTTGCACCAATAATTTCATTCTTTCGCTATAAGTTTTTTTCCTTTCGTCAGACCAAGTTCTTCCGGGCTTCTTACATTTTTTTCTCTCTTATTGCTATATCTACGCTTATTGACCGCTTTTTTCAACCCATTTTCCATAATTATTTCACCCAAATATTTGAATTGAGACACTCGTCTGATGTTACCATATCTTGTTTTTAGAAATAGTGTTCTTAGTCTGTTGCAGCTCACGTATTGTGTCTTTTCAAAAAAAATTTGGAGTCCTACCTTTTCTGCTGCTTCTTTTAGGATTTTAATTTATTTCTGTGCCGTTATCCAGAAATCTTGAGCCAAAATTGCTAGATCATCAGCAAACGCCAGACAATCAATTTTGATGTTGGTTCTCCCCAGTTTAATGGGCTGGTCAATATTCAGGGCCGACTTTTTTTCACGCCACTCCTGTATTACTTTTTCTACAACACAGTTAAATAAGAGTGGCGAGAGTCCACCCTCTTGTCTCACGCCAGTTTTAATTTCGAAGGGATCTGAGATGTCACCCATGAATTTAACTTTTGACCTTGTGTGAGTTAATGTTGCTTTAATAATTGCCAGCGTTTTCAGATCTAGTCCTTGTTTTTCAAGATTTGGAATAAAGATTCGCGGTCAATAGAATCATATGCTTTTTTTGAAATCCACAAATGTACAGACTAGAGTTTTATTGTACAGTTTTTGATGTCTTAGGATCAACTTTAGATTCAGGATCTGATTAGGGTAGGATCTACCCGATCAAAAACCTGCTTGATATTAACCAATTGTAGGTTCTAACTGTCCCTGTGCTCTGTTTAGTAGACATTAAGCCAGAATCTTGTAACAAACTGGGAGAAGAGATATCCCTCTATAGCTGTTTATATCTGTTCTATCTCCTTTCTTGTGTAGTGGATGGATTAGAGCATCTTTCCAATCTTCCGGAATCCATTCGATTCGCCAAACTTCTTGTAGAATTTTGGTTATTTCCTTGATTGTACCTGGACCAGCGGATTTCAAATGTTCAGCAGTGATTCCATCTTCACCAGAAGCTTTGTTATTTTTAAGTGGCTTGATTTGCCTAATTATTTTATCTTCATTTGATGGTAATGAATCTGGGTGTGTTTGTTTAGGGTTTAGTATTAGTAATTTGTTTAGGGGCTCAGGACAGCTTAGTAGTTGTTCAAAATATTTCGCAAGTTCTTTGCAATTGTTTTGGTTATTTAGAGCTAATTGTCCGTCTTCCTTTTGGAAGTAAAGACTTTGGGGTTGATAGCCTGTTAAGTTAGTTTTAAATGTTTTGTAAAAGTTTCGGGTGTTATTTTTTTGGAAATTTCATTAAGTTGATTGTTTTCATATTTTCTTTTAGTTTGTCTAATTAGCTTCGAAGTTTCTTTTCTTACTTCCAAAAAGATGTTATAATGTATTGCTGTTTTTTGACTCTTCCAATCTTTCAATGCTTAATACTGATATACTTAATACTGCTTCGGCTTAGTACTGCTTGCTCGCAAACTTCATCCCACCACGGATGTTTTCTACGTTTTTGTAAAGGGACCAACTTTAAGGCTGCTTTAATATTTTTTTCTATTCATTCTTGCCAGTTCTGTGCTGGTTGTTTATCAGGCTCTTCAGTTAAGGTTGGTTTTATTTTCGTAGGGTGGAACTACAATCAGCCATTTGTGAAAAAATAAATTACTTTTCACATAATCCAATATTTATTATCATAATATCCGAGCTGTTTGTTATTAAATGTGAAATTATGAATCCTCGACATTTTATGAGCTTTTATTACGAAATACGTTTTATTATTTTACGTTCTAATGCTTATCCCCGCGTCGTAACTTGCCATATTCTGGATATATTTATTTGCCAGACACGTCCGGGCAACAAATGCAAGGGTTAATATTGGGCGTTTTGTTGTCGTTTTTTTTTTCGGGAGGTTGCCGGTTTAATGAGCCATAAACTTTTTTTTGTCGGTGGAATCTGGTGGAGGGCGTCGGAATAATTAGGGTCCTTTTGGCTCGCAAGTGTGCACGTGATGAAAATTTTAATTAATTCCGGTGCAAAATATGTTTTCTATATGTTGCCCTGTTATTTGGACGAGGGTCACTGCGAATTTCTGATATATCTGCCAACCCAACAGTGAAAGTACAGATTAAGTAAAATAACAATTTTCAATGTTTTTTGTAAGAGTTGCATATTACGACGAAAGGATTATCCATTACTTACAGGAAATTTATTTATAGAATTAGAAGTGTCGATAAAAAAGCCCAATACCAATCTGTAGAAAGAGATAGAAATACAACACCTATATACACTCCTCTAGATTTAAGACTTTTTCGATAAATGTAATTATTATTTTGTGATGCATAGTTTTCCATATATCCATATATATATATATATATATATATATATATATATATATATATATATATATATATATATATATATATATATATATATATATATGAATAGCACCAGCAGAAAAAAGTTTCCAACAATCAAAAAACCATTGATTTAATGACAAAACGGTGTAAAATGAGCAAAGCAGGTGGTCTCTTTGGCAGAGTCGAGTACGTTGAGCTGTTCAAAACTATAAGAAAACATATTCGAGAAGAAACGCGTCGATTCAACATGCAGCTAGTGCAAAAAAGAAACACTGTAGGAAAACAAGGGAATAAACAAGGAAGAGCAGATAAGGGTTTTGTAAGTGGCAAATAGCTACTTCCGTACTACATCTACCTGCAGTGAAATTTCGAAATTATTTTAGAAAATAATCTCGGGTGGATGGAGGACGCGAACGAATCTAACCTTCAGTTCGAAGTTGTCTAGCAAGAGAGCAAAGACTTGAAAATGCCAAATGAGATTTTGGCGAACCGTCAGCATGCTTCCAACTTTCACGGTCCTGGGCTTTCCTCGGCCACTCTGGTAAAATATACTTAACGATGTCATCAATCCATCGAGCTTTCGGTCTTCTTCGCGGACGTTTGCGATCAAGCGGTATCCACTCCAGGATTGCCTTGGTCCATCTGTTGTTCCGTCGCCTCGCTATACGATCTGACCATCTCCATTTCAATTGCTTTACTCTTCCAATGATGTCACAGACTTTCGTTTGTTCCCTGATGCATGCGCAGGACTTTTTATCTCGTTTCTCAAGGATGCGCTTATTGTTCGGTGAGGTTTGTATGCTGTCCTTATTTTGTGTTTTCTTAAAAGTCTTCCGATACCGTCTGTTGTTCCTTTGATGTATGGCAGTATTACGTTGAATGTCTCTTCGGCTTGTTCTGTCGTTTTTTGTGTTTGGTGTTGTTGTACTGCACGGTTGATTTATTACCAAGAGTCAAATACATCAAAGTTACTTTTCCATTTAGTCACCGCGAAGATTGAAATAGTTGTCATACCGGGGGACTTTGGTGGAGCTTTCCAATACACTCTTCATAAAGGGTTGCAGCCAGCGTATTGAGATTTTATCCATAGAATAATAAAGAGCTAATATTAAATTTTGTTTCAAGTTCGGTAAAATGTTATAGAAACATTTCAATTGACGAAAAAAATTGATGGTGATGATTCTACACCCCGTTCACGTGTATTCGAGTAGTATAAACGATTCCAGTCGTAATGTTTTGGAAAACGACACAAAACCAAGTCGACCAAAAAAAACAAAAATCGCGATGAGTTGCTGGAAAAAGTGCATGAAATGATTGCTTACGATGCGAATTCGACTGTGAGATGGATAGCAGATGAATTAGATATGACCAAAAACCTGATCGAGCTCCGATAAGTTGGTTTTTGTTGGACGATAGTGCACCATCTCACAGGACCGACACTGTTCGTGAATTTTTGACGAAAACACAAGTTTGTATGCTTCAGAATCCTTCGTATTTGCCTAACCTATCTCTTGGTAAATATGTCCTTTCCTGTTTCTGAAAAAACTAGTATAACAAGGAAACTAGTCACAATCAATTTACCAGATAGTATTGTGTTCCAGAAACTGAAACTGGCCGTGAAAGGAACGTTCTATGATATTATTGTACAGGTATAAAAAACCGTAACGAGGATCACTGAGGCGTGAAACGTGTGTTTCAAAATTTTTTGAATCAATTTTTTTACAATTTTTTGCTTTTTTACACTTTACGTTGTATACTTTCATTTTCACCAAATTTTTCACTTTTAAGAAGTTTATTAACAATGAATGATGATATAATACTGGATCTTAATTAAGAAATATTAAGATCGTTATTTAGTGCCATAATATAGCTGACCCAAAGTTAAACATCACCAACAAAAACTTTAATAGACGGATGGTTGAAACTGCCATTTCTCGACCAATGAAATTCGGCTTTAAACTTAGCGTAATAAATTGTGGATAGGGAGGGCGTTCATGACAGGGATGGATATTATCAACCCCTGAAACCTCAGCAGGCAGCTGATTTCGCTAATCTAGAACAGGTAATTAATGGGGGCTCTTACATCAAGTGTGAAAGAAAAACGGGAAGCAATGTGGAGAGGGATTTTGGGAATTTGAACGGTAGAAAAAGTTTCAATAAAAAATTATTAAAAATTGTTTTTACGTGTTCTCAAACTTACCAAATATTAAACTGTAAGTTATGTAGAGCTTACCTGTAACAAAATAAAATAACATAAATTTACTTATGTAAGATACAAAATATAATTTAATATAATGATTGAACTACAATTATATAGATTTTCTGTTAATTTTTTATGATATTCTTCGTTTTGTTTCATGATAGAAAAAACATTTAATCTACAATAATTTTACAAAGAGAGAAAATTTATTTGTATGTATCATGTAAACTCGAAAACTACTAGACCTATTCCAAAAATTCTTTCACTGTTAAAAAGATACATTATTTCCGATTAAGATAGGCTATATGCTTTTAGGATGTATTAAAAAATAACTAAAAATTCTCGATACAAACCGTATATAACAAACTCTAGGTGACACGCAACTTGACACGACCCGGGGCGCAGTTTCGCGCGCAGTACAACTGAGTAGCATAGAATGCATGTGTACTAAGATAAAATATAAGAAAGTATTCCAATCCTACAAGGGACGATAGGAAATGTGTCAAGCAGTGGAGCCATCTCAAATGAATTCAAGGCATCAATTTCAACTTTTTATAACACGCAGACTTAACAGTTAGGGATTCAAATCCTCTTCACTGTTATATTTTTTTTTGTTCAAAAATAGTATTAAAATTATTATATTATTAATTTCTAATAATTATTTAATTGCAAGTAATTTTTTCAATCTCTAGTGTTATATATAACTAGGAATAAAGAAAAAAATAGCCGGTCGCGTTGGTGCGGCGGTAAGAGCGCCTACTTTGCCGAATCCGCGCTGGAGCGATAGCTGGTTGAATTCCAGCGCTCGCATTGTTATTTTTCTTTCTTCTGTCCGTTTATCTTTCCTAAATGTTTGTGATTGTTTCTAGGCAAGAGTGTAAAATCCGACTACGAATTACCCCTCAGTCACGCCAGTTAAAGGCTGGGTAAGGCTGGATGCCTTCTGAGAAGTGTTCTACGTTGATCACTCGCCAGTCGGTAGGTTTCCTGATAGACTTATGGGTAGGCACATAACCAAGGGTTTATAGCCCGAGGGGGGTGCTAGCCTGGGTTTGTCGGAAGCTAATGACCGTGGTTCGGAACCCACGTTAAGCTGTAGGTCCAGTCGCTAAATAGCCTAGTTGCTGATGCGCCTCTAACCCAAACACTTTACTTTACTTTTAGAAAAAAATATATGTCATTCATCATACACATTTGTTTTTAATTAAAAAAGCGTGCGATAATTCTAATTATATAATTCAGAAAATATAAAAAAAAACAATAACATTAAAGAATTAATATACTTTTTTTTATTATTATGTGGGTTTTTCGCCACGATCTAAAATTCAAAAAATATTAAAAATATCTGTTTTTATGTCAATAAAGAATCACTGGGTAAAAATAGAAAACCAAACGGAGACAAATTTCTCAATAATTATTTTTTGTAATAAATTTGCCTATCGAATAAAATTTTAAAAATATGAAAATGTTCTAAAAAAATATACAAACTTTTAACGTTAACGTTTCAAGAAGTATTCTCCTGCCGTTTTCAAAACGAATCTAAAAATAAATTATATTGATTTCTATAAATTATGAAGAGATAGGAAATAAACATGTTTTGTGAATGTCACACCCAAAAAAAAACAAAAAAAAAAAATATATATATATATCTATATATATATATATATATATATATATATATATATATATATATATATATATATATATATATATATATATATATATATATATATATATATATATATATATATATATATATATATATATATATATATATATATATATATATATATATATATATATATATATATATATATATATATATATATATATATATATATATATATATAGGTGAGGTTTATTGTGTGATTGTGATTGTATATCGAAATACTTAAATGTCTTTAATTGTATTCTATAGAATCGGGAACCATATTGAATTTAAATCTACCAAAGGCATAGCAATACAGTTATTTTTATTTAAATTAATTATAGCGGTTTCTTTTAATCTTCTGTATTTTGTTACCGATTCTTTTAATACCGTTTTGGAATTATTCCAATTGATTTTATGACCCGATTCCCATGCGTGTTGACAAATTCTAGATTTATTAAAATCGCCCTTTCTAAGAAGGTTTTTATGCTCTTTTTTATGCATCTAACGGTCTAGATGTCTCACCTATATAAAATTTGCCACATTCGCAGGGAATTTTTGTTTTAATATTAAAGTGTCAATGAATGGCAATTTATTCTCCTTGTCTATCTCTAAAGTAAACTTAATTGTAGGCTCTCGAGAATTTATATCATGTAAAAAATGTTTAGATCGTCAATGCTATGTTGCCATATAGCAAAAATATCATCAACATATCTAAGCCATATTATTGGCTTTTTAAGAGATTGACTTATTAGTTTTTACAAATTGAGGGCACTTCTAAACAATGATGAGCTGGAAAATCTAGAAGGGTTTATCTGCCACAAATTGAAAGATCCATCATTCTTACTGACGAGCGCTTCAACTTCCCAATCATTCAGTTGTGTATACCATGTAAATTAAGGTGGTTTGTTTAAACCGTCAAATGAGTTAATGGACAAGTTTATCGAATTAGACCATATATTTGACCAATTTAATGGTTGTTATCTCAAAATCACAGAAAATTATTTTAAAAAATTAGCGAACCTAATTGAAAACGTGGGATGTGACAAAAAAATTTTTTAAAATCTTTAAATAGGGAATGTTTTTTAGGATTGGAGATTGGAAAAAACGGATTTTGGAAATTGAATAAACGTATAGTTGAAAATAGAATGCCACGAAAAAGAAAAATGGTTAAAATTATTACATTATTTTTAATTATTTTATTTTTATTTAAATGTAAAAATAAAGTTTTTATCCTGGTATTTCCACTTATTTTTATTGTAATGTTGTCTTTTATAACACTATATATATATATATATATATATATATATATATATATATATATATATATATATATATATATATATATATATATATATATATCAACTTAAACAAAAAAGTCATAATAATACTAATATTAATAAATATTTTGGCTTAAAATTGCGGTGAATTTCAGCTGCAGATGTAATTCAATCAAGTGGTCTCCACATGATGCCATGCGCAAACGGAACTAATTTTTGACCAGTTATATATCTCCCAAGTTATTGTATCATGCTCTATAGACTTTTCCTTCCCCACTATAGTACACACTAAGATAATATATAAGAAGGCATTCCAATCCTGCAAAGGCCGATGGGAAATGTGTCAAGCGGTGGCGCCATCTGAAGCGTATCCAAGGCAAAACTAAACGGAGACAAATTTCTCAGTGATTCTTTTTTTTGTAATAAATTTGCCTAACGAATAAAATTTTAACATTGTCATACAATTTATAAATATTATACGTAAACGATCTTTTAATAAAATTTGTAATCGATGTGAAGAAGACAATATGAGGCCCCCTAATATATATATATATATATATATATATATATATATATATATATATATATATATATATATATATATATATATGTATATATATATATATATATATCTATATATATATATATATATATATATATATATATATATATATATATATATATATATATATATATATATATATATATATATATGCAACAGACTAAGAACACCATTTCTAAAAACAAAATATGGTAACATCAGACGAGTCTCTCAATTCAAATATTTGGGTGAAATAATCATGGAAAATGGGTTGGAAAAAGCGGCCAATAAGGGTAGATATCAAAAAATGGAAACGGCATTGAGACTTACACAAAATATTTACAACAAAAAATGCCTATCTAAAAACACAAAACTGAGACATTACAACACGGTTATTAAGCCAGAATGTCTATATGCTGCAGAAACGCTCATTTTGAATAGAAAGAGGGACATCGAGGACGTTGAAAAGAAGGAAAGAAAAATCCTAGGCCCCAAACAAATAAATAGCACAACATACCGACTTCGAGAAAACCAAGAAATCAAACAATACACAGATATACATAGCGATATGAGAAAAAGTTAAGTTACGGACACATCAAGTTTTACGGACATATCAAACGGATGAATCCAAGTAGGCTAACTAGACAAATAGTCGAATTTTATGAAAATAGGAGAAGAGCTAAAGTAGAAATAATTAAATGGATTGCGGCAATTAAAGAGGACCTAAGATCAGCAAATATTACACAAAGTGAAATTCAGGATAGAGGTTGTTTCAGACACAAGGTTAAAGTTTGGAAGGTTGGCCAGAGAGAGAAATGTAGGAAGACTGGAACAACTTGGTCTGACGAAAGGAAAAAAGCTCATAGCGAAAGAATGAAATTAGTATGGGCTCAAAGGAAGGCTAATAACATCAAACGCCTCTAATTGTACTTCGCGTGGTCCACCAGGGCCCATACGTGAATAATAATAATAATAATAATAATATATATATATATATATATATATATATATATATATATATATATATATATATATATATATATATATATATATATATATATATATATATATAGTGAATGGTTTCAGCATTTATCGTCGAAACACCGTCGAGTCAACGCTTTGAAATTGATGGATTAAATTCCATCGAAACATCCGCAAAACCGTCCACCACTGGACATTCAGCTAACACGGGATACCCGAGAATCTATCATTACATTTCACACCCGTGAAAACATTCATCAAAACATGGATCATACACTGCATCAGCATAATTAAAACATGAAAAGACCAGAGAGTCCGTCAACTTGATTTTTAATGTAGTAGACAAACAGTGTCGATCCGGATACAGCATCTTTAAATTAGAATAGGTCTATTTAACACACTTAATGATGACCGAAACCGCAAATCTTTGTTAAATATTAAGCCCAAAATTTTAGCTATGTCAAATCTTTTTAGAATATTATTATCCATCGATAATACAAATTTATTTAAAATTGGATCTGTAATTCTGGAAAAAACATATACACAGGACTTGGCTATGATAATTTCAAGTTGGTGTTTATGTGAAACTTCACACGGTGCTTCGATATCATCATTAACAGACTTCATAGCCTTATCAATACCATTGAGATAAAAAGAGCATACAAGTTGTTTATATTAAGTATGTATATAATAATAATAATAATAATAATAATAATAATAATAATAATAATAATAATAATAATAATAATAATAATAATAATCAAAACATCAAAATTCAGTATTTGCAAACAGCCAAAAGAAATTTTATAGACAACTCGAAGCAGAAGGTAACAGCAAGTCAGAACTTAAGAATATCGATGTGTCTTCCTTTGCGGAATATTGGAGATCGGCTTGGAAAAAATCAGACGGCTACGAAAAATTGGCTCCTTGGGTTAAAACCATTCAAGAACAGACAAATGCTCTCCCAGATATCGAGTCTAACGATTTCACAGAGATTGACATTTGCACTGCTGTCAGGAAGACTCACAACTGGAAGGCGCCTGGACCAGATGGATTGCATAACTTCTGGATTAAAAGCTTTACAGCCGCCTATCCCGTACTTGCAAATGCATTTAAAGAGGTTTTAATAAATCCAGACGCTTTCCCTGACTTTCTAATGGAGGGCAATACATACCTACTGTTCAAAAAAGGGGACGTTAAGCAACCCAATAACTACAGACCAATCACATGTCTGTCAGTGTTATATAAACTGTTCACAGCCCTACTCAATGAAAAAATCTACCAACATTGTGATAAAAACAACATTTTTGAAGAAGAACAGAAAGGATGTATAAGAGCAAGTATGGGCTGCAAGAAACAATTGACGATCGATGCTGTAGTTCTTGAGCAAGCGCGAAAAAGAAAACGCAACTTAAATATCTGCTATATAGACTACAAGAAAGCATTCGATAGTGTCCCTCACGATTGGCTGGTTGAGGTTCTGAATTTCTATAAAATTAGCCCCCAGATTATTAATTATTTAAAGTGCCTGATGGGGAAGTGGAAAACGAATCTTTTTGTCGGCCAACAATGCATTGCTGCTACAAATATCGAGAGGGGAATTTTTCAGGGAGATTCCCTTTCTCCAATTTGGTTCTGTTTAGCATTGAACCCTTTGTCCACACTACTCAACAACAGCAATATTGGATATAAACTTAACATGAGGAATCCAAGAAAGCTCTCTCATCTACTATATATGGATGACCTTAAATTATATGGAGAAACTACAGAAAAATTAAACTCATTGATAAAAACGGTTGAAACATTCAGTAGGGATATCAGAATGTCATTCGGACTGGACAAATGCTCTACCATTAGTATACAGAAGGGAAAGGTTCAGAGTCAACATTCAACACTTTGTAACATACAACAACTAGAACCAGAAGAGTCCTACAAATATTTAGGAATACCCCAAAAGCATAAACTTGATCATAACCAGTTAAAGAAGGACTTTTCCACTCTATACCAAAAGAGACTTGCAAAACTTTTAAACACCAAACTGAACGGAGGAAACCTCATTAGAGCGATCAACGGTTGGGCGGTGCCAACTCTGACATATTCTTTTGGCGTAGTTAAATGGTCAGAAACTGACCTTGATGAGCTCGATAGGCTGACGCGCCCAACATTGACAAAGTTCCGATGCCTGCATCCAAACTCATCTACGAAAAGACTATACATCCCAAGAAAGTTGGGGGGTAGAGGCCTTGTAAACGTAAAAAATCTCTGTCTCAATCAAGAAAATAGAATGAGAAAACACTTCCTTGATTCAAACAGTACGTTGATGAAATTGGTTGCAAATGAGGATCGGGATTTCACCCCACTGAACCTAAATAAACGGAATCGTATTGATAGCAGAACAACTCTCACGGACTGTGTTCGAGAATGGAAAGGACAAACATTGCACGGAAGGTTTCCTAAGTCACTCGAAGATGACACTATTGACGAACAATTGTCTCTGAAGTGGCTGACCGATGGACTCTTGTACCCAGAAACAGAAGGTTTCGCGATATCTATTCAAGATAGGGTAACAAGAACAAAAAACTATGAAAAGCACATACTGCATTTGGACGTAGTCGATAAGTGCAGGAAATGCGGTACTTTGGGGGAAACAATTGAGCACCTTATTGGCGGTTGCCCGGCCCTTGCTCCTAATGCTTATTTAGGACGGCATAATCAGCTGGCAAAAATTATACATCAACAAATTGCAAAAAAATACTCGCTATTAGAAAATGCACCTCCTCCATATTATAAGTACTCGCCTTCTCCTGTACTTGAATCATCCGATACCATTCTTTACTGGGACAGACCAATCACTACTGATCGAACGGTTGATTATAACAGGCCGGATATTGTTCTAATCAACAAAAAGGACAAGAGGGCTTTTATAATTGACATCGCAGTGCCACTATTTCACAACATTAGAAAAACTGAGATAGAAAAATCCACAAAGTATGAAAATCTGGCATACGACTTGAAGAACCAGTGGAAACTGAGTAAGGTAGATGTAGTGTCCTTCGTTATATCCGCCGAAGGCCTGATAAGTAAGAGATTTTCAAAGAACCTCGAGAGCCTCGGGATCTCGAGATCGATTGGGCCATAGTGGGACAGCGTGCCGTGTTCTTGCAGACGTGTCACATTGTTCGTAAGATATTATGCTAGGGTGAGAGGAGCTGAATTGCTTTTTCATCTTGGCATTGGAATACCGGCCAGCATGAGCTGAGATTCTACAGTAAGAATAATAATAATAATAATAATAATAATAATAATAATAATAATAATAAAAAAATCCCCATAAACTCAACAGCTTTTTGACGTTACTAGGAAAAAGACCGCAAAATGTTGTCAGGCAAACTTAGAGGAAGTACATGAAGGAACAAATAGACTATATAGAGGAGAATTTCCGCAATTATAACATGAGAGACTTTTATAGGACTTTTGCAAGAGAAATCCGTGGAGACACACCACAAAATCTTTGCTTCAGAAAGCGGAATGGAAGACTAGCGCTAACCAATCAGGAGAATGGTCAGGAGCTGGCACAGTATTTTTCTGATCCTCTCAATTGCCCCGAACGCGACACAAGATTCCCCAAGGAAAATTGTATCCATACGCATTTAGAATCATCACCACCAATACAGGAAGAAATCCACAGGCACATACGCAAACTAAAGAATAATAGGTCATCCGGTGAAGATGGTATCACCGCGGAACTATTGAAAAACCTCGGATCAAATTCACTGTAGGAACTTATGCAAATTATCACGAACATTTGGCAAACAGAAAAATTACCAGATGAATGGAAATGTGCTCTTATCCACCCTCTGCACAAGAAGGGAGACAGACCAGATGTGGACAATTACAGAGGAATCTCCATACTACAAGTTACTAACAAAGTCCTCATAGCATGCCTTCTCCAGAGAACGCAAGAACAATTAGAACACATTAAAACAATTGAACAGCACACAACTGCTCTCCCAGAAATGGAGTTTAACGATTTCACGGCGACTGACATTTGCACCGCCGTCAAGAAAACTTATAACTGGAAAGCTCCTGGACCAGATGGACTACATAACTTCTGGATTAAAAACTTTACGGCGGCTCACCGCCCACTTGCTAGTGCATTTAAAGAGGTAATGATAAATCCTGATACTTTCCCGAATTTGTTAATGGAAGGCAATACATATCTTCTGTACAAAAAGGGTGATGCTAAGCAACCCAATAACTACAGACCCATCACGTGTCTGTCAGTATTTTATAAATTGTTGACAGCCCTAATCAATGAAAAAATTTACAAACATTGTGATGAAAACAATATTTTTGAAGAAGAGCAGAAAGGATGTATAAGAGCAAGTATGGGATGCAAGGAACAGCTAACGATCGATGCTGTAGTTCTCGAACAAGCGCGGAAAAGAAAACGCAACCTAAACATCTGCTATATAGACCACAGGAAAGCCTTCGATAGTGTTCCACACGATTGGTTACTAGAAGTCCTGAAGATTTATAAAATAAGCCCTCCCATCATTAACTCCTTAGGGTGCCTTATGGGGAAATGGAAAACAAATCTCTTTATCGACCAACAATGCATTACAACTGCGAATATCGAGAGAGGAATTTTTCAGGGAGATTCCTTTTCTCCAGTTTGGTTTTGTCTAGCCCTAAACCCTATGTCTACATTACTGAACAACAGTAATATAGGATATAAACTAAACATGAGAAATCCACGAAAGCTCTCGCATCTACTATATATGGATGACCTTAAACTCTATGGAGAAACTAGAGAAAAACTAAACTCCTTAATAAAAATGGTCGAAGAATTTAGTAGGGATATCAAGATGTCATTCGGACTTGATAAATGCTCTACAATTAGCATTCAAAAAGGAATAGTCAACAATCAACATTCAACACACTGTAACATACAACAACTGGCACCAGAAGAATCCTATAAATATTTAGGTATACCTCAAAACGAGAAATTTAACCATAGCCAGTTAAAGAAAGACTTTTCTACTATGTACGAAAAGAGGCTTACAAAACTTTTAAATACCAAACTGAACAGTGGAAACCTGATTAGAGCGATCAATGGATGGGCAGTGCCAACTCTGACCTATTCCTTTGGTATTGTTAAATGGTCAGAAACAGACCTTGATGGACTGGATAGATTAACACGTCGAACATTGACAAAATTCCGATGTCTGCAGCCAAATTCATCTATGAAGCGACTGTACATTCCAAGAAAGTTGGGAGGCAGAGGCCTCGTGAACATTAAGAACCTTTGTCTGAACCAGGAGAGTAAGATGAGCGAACGCTTCATTAATTCAAGCAGCACGCTAATGAAGTTGGTTGCTAAGGAGGACCGGGGTTTCACCCCGTTGAACCTAGATAAATTGAATCGTGTTGATGGTAGAACAACACTTACGGATTATGTCCGTGAATGGAAACAACAGACACTGCATGGACGGTATCCAAAGTCACTCGAGGATGATACCATTGATGGACCATTGTCTCTAAAATGGCTGACCGATGGGCTTTTGTACCCAGAAACAGAAGGTTTTGCGACATCTATTCAAGATAAGGTAGTAAGAACACGGAACTATGAAAAGCACACGGAACGGAAGAACACGGAACTATGTAGGAAGTGCGGTATAGTGGGGGAAACGATTGAACACCTTATCGGTGGGTGTGCAGTTCTAGCCCCTAATGCTTATTTAGGAAGACATAATCAGCTGGCGAAAATTATACATCAGCAAATTGCATTAAAGTATTCGCTATTAGATAACGCACCTGCTCCATATTATAAGTACTCACCTTCTCCCGTATTGGAATCATCTGATTCAATCCTATACTGGGACAGACCAATCACAACAGATCGAACGGTCGATTATAATAGACCAGACATTGTTCTGATTAGTAAAAAGGAGAAAAGGGCTTTTATAATTGACATCGCAGTGCCACTCTCTCATAATATCAGGAAAACCGAGTTGGAGAAAACCACTAAGTATGAAAACCTTGCGTACGATTTGAAAAACCAGTGGAAACTGCATAAGGTAGAGATAGTGCCTTTCGTTATATCCGCCGAAGGCCTAATAAGTAAGAACTTTTCAAAAAAATTGAAGAACCTTGGTATCCCAAAATCGATTGCCACAGTAGCAGACGTGCCACATTGTTCGTAAAATTTTATGCTAAGTGAGAGGAGTTGAATTGCTTTCTCATTTTGGCATTGTAATATAGACCAGCTTAGGCTGAGATGCTGAGTTCAGTACGAGGATAATAATAATAACAATTCTCAATAATAAACAAGGATTCGTATTCTCGACTAACCAGAAGAAGTTTTACCGTCAACTGGAACAGCAAGAAAAAACAGAACAGCTACAAATACCAAACGAGAATGCAATGATCAAGTATTGGTCAAATATTTGGTCAGTTCCAAAAACCCACAATGAACAGGCTTATTAGATACTTGAAGAAGAGGAAGGGCAGGGGGCGGATAGACCGCTTGGTGAGTGGCGCCACCACCTTCCCGAGCTGAGAGGAGTACACCTCTGGAAAAAAAACACCCAGCTCAAGGTGGAAATCCATCGTGCCGAGGAGCTGAATGGCACAGGGTTACAGTGTCTCTAACGATGTCTCCGGATACCTAGCGCCCTCCGGTAGTAAATAGCTTTCCCATGGTAAATCGGGGCTCTGCCTTGGGTGACCGTTTTTTTCCCTTGAACCCAAAAAAATGTTTTATGGAGATATACAAGGCGGTAGGGTTTTGCGGACAAGAACCCTTCGGAACCGTCGGGAGGATTTGTCCGGGGTTGGTGAGTCTGGAGCGAGTGGCAATTCCCAACTCTATAGCACCACAAGAATGGCAATGAACAAGGCAACTGAAAAAATCCATCCACAATTAGAATATAATAGTCAATCAACACCAGAGACTTCAATACAAACCCAACAAAAAGAAGGAGTTAATAATCAGGTACCGGCTGGCTCGCCCCTCATAAGGAGGGCTGTCAGCAGGACCGAGCTCACTCCACGTATTAGATGGACACGTGAAATGAATATTGAAGTAATGAGTGCCTATTATTACGTGAACCAGTGTGCAGATATACCGCTACCTTGATGGAGAAGTGCACTTCACCAATAATATAAGAAGAGGTTTGCTGAATGAAACACATTTATTATCGTTTTATTTGTTATCGGAACAAAACTTAGCAGAGCGTAAAAATCTTATATTAAGAAAAAAATATCTTACCGAAACTGAATTAATGAACATCAAGAGAGAAGTCGGTAATAAATTACACCAAAGCATTACATATGACCCACTTCAAGAAAATAACATGGATATCCTTAACTTGAACACAGAGAACCAACCGGTAGTACAAACTCCAATCCTAACAACAGAAGTATCATCAACTCAAAATGAAGAAACAGTCATGAATGGAAACTTTTTTAACATACGAGAAAGATTTTACAGTCTATTGGCTCATTTTACTGGCTCAAATCCACTAAATAGGCCAAAAATACCGATTCTGCGCAACATTGCAAAATCCCGCTTTACTATAATACAGGTCAATAAAGTTTTGGAATCGCACTTATCGGGGATAATGAACCTTAGTGACATACATCTTGCGTTGTACTGTGCAGCAGTAACTGTAATCGAGGTTTCAGGTCAAAAAACTTACACCCCCAATGAGACAAGGCGTAATATCCAAAAAGATACACCTGCCTGGAAAAAGCGCCTGGAAACTGATATCAATGATTATCGAACGAAGGTTGACATTATTTCTGAGTATCTTGATGGAAATACATCTAGCAAAGTGAAGAAAAAAACGAAAATAATTGCTAAAAAATCTGGCATTGGATTTGAAGAGTCAAACTTTCGCGGGAAATTATTAGACCTGAAAGATCGATTTAGACAGAAGGCTAAAACGAAGGGAGCCAGACTAGCCAGATACAATGAGACAGAAAAACGAAAACGCCAAAATGCAATGTTTCAAAATAGCCAGAAGAAGTTTTATAGAGAACTAGAAGCTCAGGGTAACCAGTCAAAACATGAAAATGTGAATGTATCTACCTTTGAGAAATACTGGAAATGATCTGATGGTTATGAAAAAATGGCCCCGTGGGTTGCAACAATTCGAAAACAGACTGATGCACTTCCACAAATGGAATTCAACGGTGTTGAAACGATTGACATCTGCACTGCCATCAAGAAAACTCAAAACTGGAAGACACCTGGGCCAGATGGATTACACAACTTCTGGATCAAAAACTTCACAGCTGTTTACCAGGTACTTGCTGATGCATTTAAAGAAATAATGGTGAATCCTGATACTTTCCCCGACTTTCTGATGGAGGGAAATACATATTTGTTATATAAAAAGGGTGATGCTAACCAACCCAGTAACTATAGACCGATAACATGTTTATCCGTGTTGTATAAATTATTCACAGCCTGCTCAATGAAAAAATTTATCAACATTGTGACTATAATAACATATTAGAAGATGAGCAGAAAGGGTGTATTAGGGCAAGTATGGGATGCAAGGAGCAACTGACGATTGATGCTGTAGTTCTTGCGCAAGCCCGGACAAAAAAGCGCAATTTGAATATGTGCTATATAGATTACAAGAAGGCTTTCGATAGTGTCCCACATGACAGGTTATTAGAAGTTTTGAACATCTACAAAATTTGTCCGCAGAATACAAACTCTTTAAAGTATCTCATGAGTAAATGGAACACTAATTTATCTGTCCACCAACAGTACATTGGTACAACAAATATCGAGAGAGGAATATTTCAGGGAGATTCATTTTCCCTTGTTTGGTTTTGTCTAGCGTTGAATCCGATGTCCACATTACTTAACAATAGCAATATTGGCTACAAACTTGACATGAGAAATTCCAGGAAACTATCTCATTTGCTATACATGGACGACTTAAAACTCTGTGGAGAAACAAGAGAGAAACTAAATTCATTAATAAAAACAGTCGAAATATTTAGTAAGGATATCAAAATGTCATTCGGACTCGAGAAATGCTCCACTATCAGCATACAAAAGGGAATAATAAAAGAACAACATTCAACAGTCTGCGGTATACAAGAACTAGTATCAGAAGACTCATACAAATATTTAGGAATGCTTCAAAATCATAAATTTGATCATAGCCTATTAAAGAAAAATTTTTCCACTTTGTACCAAAAACGACTGACAAAACTCTTAAACACCAAACTGAACGGTGGAAACCTCATTAAAGCGATCAATGGCTGGGCGGTGCCAACTCTGGCATATTCTTTTGGCATTGTTAAATGGTCTGAAGCAGATCTTGATGAACTGGATAGATTGACACGAAGAACATTGACAAAGTTCCAATGTTTACATCCCAATTCGTCCACAAAAAGGCTATATATTCCAAGAAAGTTGGGAGGCAGAGGGCTTGTGAATGTCAAGAATCTTCGTCTCAATCAGGAGAATAGGATGAGAGAGCTCTTCATTAGTTCACATAGCACACTAATGAAACTGGTTGTTAAGAAGGACCAGGGTTTCACCCCACTAAATCTAAATAAACAAAATCGTGTTGATAGTAGAACAGCACTGAAGGATATCGTTCAAGAATGGAAACAACAGACATTACATGGGAGATTTCCTAAATCACTTCAGGATGACTCCATTGACAAATATTTGTCTCTAAACTGGCTTACCGATGGACTATTATGTCCAGAAACAGAAGGCTTCGCGACAGCTATTCAAGATAAGGTAGTAAGGACAAAAAATTATGAAAGACATATTCTACACATGGATGTTGTCGACAAGTGCAGGAAGTGTGGTGGTGTAGGAGAAACAATTGAACACCTTGTTGGAGGGTGTCCAGTCCTTGCCCCTAATGCTTACCTAGGCAGGCATAATCAGCTGGCGAACATTATACACCAGCAAATCGCTTTAAAGCACTCGCTATTTGATAAGATGCCTCCACCATATTACAAGTACACGCCTTCCCCCGTACTTGAGTCAGCCGATACAATTCTTTACTGGGATAGACCAATTACAACAGATCGGACGGTTGACTATAATAGGCCGGATATTGTTCTAATTAACAAAAAGCAGAGGAGAGCTTTCATAATTGACATTGCGATACCACTCGCTCATAACATCAGAAAAACTGAAATGGAAAAGGTCACGAAGTACGAAAATCTAGCAATTGATCTGAAAAATTAATGGAAACTCCAGAAAGTGGAGGTGTTACCTTTTGTTATATCCGCCGAAGGCCTAGTAAGCAAAACCTTTTCCAAAAATCTGGAAATTCTTGGTGTTTCAAAATCGATTACCACAGTAGGACAACGAGCAGTTCTCTTACAAACTTGCCACATTGTTCGTAAGGTACTAAGCTGAATGGGAGGAGCTGAACTGCTTTCTCATTCTGGCATTGTAAACCTGACCAGCCTAGGCTGAGATGATCGATGAATCATGTTTGTGATAATAATTCTCAATAATAAACAAGGATTCGTATTCTCGACTAACCAGAAGAAGTTTTACCGTCAACTGGAACAACAAGAAAAAACAGAACAGCTACAAATACCAAACGAGAATGCAATGATCAAGTATTGGTCAAATATTTGGTCAGTTCCAAAAACCCACAATGAACAGGCTTATTGGATACATGAAGAAGAGGAAGCGAGACAAAACATAAAGGAAATACCAGAAGTTATAATAACAAGAGGCGATGTAAAAAAGGCAGTCCAAAAAACGCTTAACTGGAAAGCGCCAGGTATCGATGGCATCCAAAATGTGTGGTGGAAGTATCTTGTTAGTAGTCATGGGACGCTGGCAAAGTTTTTTCAAGAGTTAATAAAAGAGCAACATAAGATACCTGAATATATGACTATGGGAATGACATATATGTTATCAAAGGGACAGGACAGTTTGAATCCAAAAAATTATAGACCAATAACTTGTCTACCAACTCTCTATAAGATCCTTACCATCTATTAAAAAATAGTCTTTTACCGCCTGAGCAAAACGGGTGTCGTAAAATTAGCCAAGGCTGTAAGGAGTTACTTGTAATTGATGAGGTAATAACAGAGCAAGTACGAAAAAAATCCCACAATGTGTCAATGGCGTGGATTGATTATAAAAAAGCGTTCGACTCTGTGCCACACTCGTGGCTCCGGTATGTCCTTTCATTGTATGGGATTCATCCAACTCTGGTAAAATTTCTTTCCACTTGTATGAATAAATGGAAAACCCGCCTATATGTAAATAATAATAATACCTCGTACACCACTGGAGAGATGCGAATACGCAGGGGAATGTTTCAGGGGGATAGTTTAAGTCCTCTATGGTTCTGTATGGCTTTAACACCGTTAAGTAGAATGTTGAGAGAGTCCAGCATGGGCTATATGATGAAGAGAAATCCAAACATTCAGGTATCGCATCAATTCTATATGGACGATCTAAAATTATATGCATCAAACTCTAATAATCTTCAAAGTGAAATAGAGCTTGTCAAAAGTTTTAGCGATACCATCTGCATGGAGTTTGGCCTTGATAAGTGTGCAATTGTCCATGTCCGCAAGGGGCAGGTATTGGAACATACAGAAAACATGCAATTAAATGGAGATATTGTGATTCGTAGTCTCAATAGTGGAGAAAATTATAAGTATCTTGGTATGATGCAGTTGTTGGGAATATCTCATATAACAGGTAGGGAAATGATTATGAATAGAGTCATAACTAGAGTTGAAAGAATATGTAAATCCTTGATCAGCGCCAGAAATAAAATATTGGCAATCAACACCTGGGCTTTGCCTGTGGCTGCTTATACGTTTGGTGTAATAAAGTGGTCTGACACCTCTCTGAAAGCATTTGATCAGAAAATAAGAACCAAATTATCAAAACATCGTATGCATCACCCAAGAAGTTCCATCGAGCGGCTGTATTTGTCTCGACATACGGGAGGAAGAGGCTTACAGAACGTAGAAGTAATGTGCCGTCAACAGGAGGATCGGCTAAGATCCTATTTTCTCAGCCAAAATAGTAATCTTCATAGAGCTGCCTGTACACTGGATAGTAATTATAGTCCCCTCCGTCTAGCACAAGCAACTAATGAGGCAAGCCATATAACTTCCCATGGACGTATTTCAGTTTCGAAAGGAAAGGAGCTCCATGGTCGCTTTGCAGCTCTCCTCGATTCTGAACACATTAATAAAAAATACTATACAGAATGGCTCCGAACATCGGGACTTTATGGAGAGACAGAAGGTTTCCTATGTGCTATCCAAGATCAGGTCATAAGTACCAGGGCATATAAAAAACATATATTAGGACAAAATATCGATCCAAAATGTCGCTTATGTAAACAAGATTGAGAATCAATACAGCATATAAGCGGTGGGTGTCCTGCGTTGACTCAAACAGACTATATGCAGAGGCATAACAACATTGCTAAGGTGATACATCAAGCATTATTGAAAAAATATGGTCTGTTGGACGTAGAGTTACCTTATTATAAGTGGAAACCAGAACAGGTGTATATAAGTGAAACTGTAAAGATTTTGTGGGATACGGCAATGATTACTGATCGGGCGGTGGAGGCTAATCGGCCCGATATTATTATAATCGACACAAAGGCTCGCAAAGGACTTATTATCGATGTGGCGGTACCGTTGGACCACAATTTGATCAAGACCATTGCCGAGAAAAAACGAAAATATCAACCGTTAGCTGTAAAACGAACAGACATGTACAAACTCAGAGATGTCGACATTATACCAGTAGTAATATCTACAAATGGGCTGATAACAAACGACTGGAAAATCGCCAAAGACAAGCTTGAATTACATGATAGACATATGGCAGTCATGCAAAAGGCTGCCTTACTGGGTACAGCAAATATAGTCAGAAAATTCTTAAGCTTGCATTGAGCCTCGGCTGAACCCTCTTGTTGAGTGCAAACAGTCTTGGGTTACAAACTCCGGCTACCGTGGATATGAATAAAATATAAGATGAACATAATAATAATAATAATAATAATAATAAGTTGTTCGTAAGATATTATGTTAGGGTGAGAGGAGCTGAATTGCTTTTTCATCTTGGCATTGGAATACCGGCCAGCATGAGCTGAGATTCTACAGTAAGGATGAGCAGAATAATAATAATAATAAGCTGAATGGGAGGAGCTGAACTGCTTTCTCATTCTGGCATTGTAAACCCGACCAGCCTAGGCTGAGATGATCGATGAATCATGTTTGTGATAATAATAATAATAATAGGGTTGAAACATTCAGTAGGGATATCAGAATGTCATTCGGACTGGACAAATGTTCTACCATTAGTATACAGAAGGGAAAAGTTCAGAGTCAACATTCAACATTTTGTAACATACAACTAGCACCAGAAGAATCCTACAAATATTTAGGAATACCCCAAAAGCATAAACTTGATTATAACCAGTTAAAGAAGGACTTTTCCACTCTATACCAAAAGAGACTTACAAAACTTTTAAACACCAAACTGAACGGAGGAAACCTCATTAGAGCGATCAACGGTTGGGCGGTGCCAGCTCTGACATATTCTTTTGGCATAGTTAAATGGTCAGAAACTGACCTTGACGAACTTGATAGGTTGACGCGCCGAACATTGACAAAATTCCGATGATTGCATCCAAACTCATCTACGAAAAGACTATACATCCCAAGAAAGTTGGGGGGTAGAGGCCTTGTAAACGTAAAAAAGCTCTGTCTCAATCAAGAAAATAGAATGAGAAAATACTTTATTGATTCAAACAGTACGTTAATGAAATTGGTTGCAAATGAGGATCGGGGTTTCACCCCACTGAACCTAAATAAACAAAATCGTATTGATAGCAGAACAACACTCACGGACTGCGTTCGAGAATGGAAAGGACAAACATGGCACGGAAGGTTTCCTAAGTCACTCGAAGATGACACCATTGACGAACAATTGTCTCTGAAGTGGCTGATCGATGGACTCGACTGCCGAAGGCCTGATAAGTAAGAGATTTTCAAAGAACCTCGAGAGCCTCGGTATCTCGAGATCAATTGCCATAATGGGACAGCGTGCCGTGCTCTTGCAGACGTGTCACATTGTTCGTAAGATATTATGCTAGGGTGAGAGGAGCTGAATTGCTTTTTCATCTTGGCATTGGAATATCGGCCAGCATGAGCTGAGATTCTATAGTAAGGATGAGCAGAATAATAATATTTATTTGTTCCCAAAACCATAAGGCATTGAAAATCGTTAAGAAAGTACATAATAAATACTTATTCTATATAAAGAAAAACGGAAAATAAAATTAATTACAATTCAAATATAATATCTGTAACACAAGTCACAAAAAAAAGAAGGAATGATAGGAAGAAAAACAAGACAATTGGAAAGAAAAGAAGAGGAGAGAAATACACAGTCAACATAGTATTGTTAACATAATTTACATGAATTAGCTGATAACATAATTAGTACAAACATAAACAGTTAAATTCACCAAAACAGGCTATTCTAATAATTTAATTGAATTTAAATTGTTCTTTGTTTCCCCAAGAAAATCATTGAATTGAATAATAAGCCTTCCTCAACAAATATCTTTTAATCGCTCTCACAGACTGATCACGTGGCAGATCTCGAACACACTCCGGAAAATTATTATATATCTTCATAATAGTATACTGCGCATTCTTCTGTATATAACTAAAATTACATCTTTCATTCACAAGATTCGACTTATACCTAGTTATATAACCATGCTTTGCGACAGCCTCCTCAAAGAGATCTCTATTATCAAATACAAAAGTGTACGAATCCAAAATAAACATGCTGACAACTGTCAGAATTCTTTTGCCGATAAAAACATTCCTGCAGCTTTCGTGAGGCTTCATTTGAAAAACACTTCTTATGCATCTTTTTTGGAGCACAATTATCCTCTCTATATCTGGAGAATTTCCCCAAAAAATCAAACCGTATCTTATCCTCGACTGAACATAGGCATGGTAAGCTGACATTGCAGCCTCGGAACCAACATTCTGAGCTATGATTCTCAGTGAATAGCAATACCGAGATAAACCTGCAGCGACTTTTTCCACGTGCCCTCTCCAATTCAGCTTTCTATCAATCACAAGGCCCAAGAAACACACCTGTTCAGACGACTGAATTTTAACGTCTTTATAGGTAAAAGTAATATTGTTATTCTTTCTATTGCTGAATACAATCGACTGGGTTTTAGGCACATTCAAGATCCCCAGTAGAGAAGTATTCATCAAGAATTCGACACGATCTCCCAACACTCTCGAGAATCAAATCGGAATCATCTTCGCTAAAAATCAATACTGTGTATATATATATATATATATATATATATATATATATATATATATATATATATATATATGTATATATACAGGAGATGATTTCCTGATGATGCTAACATGGTTAGCGAAACGTGCGTCGAGCAGTTCAAAAAAGCATTTTGGTGTTTAGTGGTAAATCTCTTCACGTTTATGTATATATATGTTGTACATTTGTAAAGAACAGTTATTGACCCAATCAGATGTCTTACAAATGTACATACTAGATAGAAGCGTCCCCAGTACAGATCCTTGTGGTATACCATTAATAATATCTTTGCTACGTGATTTCCCTTTATCAGTAACAACCTATTGCTTTCGATTCTTTAAGTAATTTTGTAATAATTTAATTGATTGCTCAGAAAAGTCCAGATGATGAAAGAAAGAAATTAAAACACGATGATTTATTTTATCGAAAACTTTTGTATAATCCAATAATATCATAACTGAAATTTTACCTACATCAAGTGCCCTAAAAATGTCGCCTGTAATATTTAATAATGAAGTTATTCAATCAAATCCATTACGAAATCTAGATTGATTGTTTGGTAGTAAGTTGTATTGGTCTAAGTACTCCTTATTTTGATAATTCATTATCTTTTCCAAGACCAAGAATTAGAAAGTACAGGAAGTATACTGATAGGTCTAATATGACTAAATGATTTAGGACTTGACAGTTTAGGCAACAGCAATATTTTAACAATTTTCCATTTTTCAAGAAACTTAGAATCTAATATGCAATAGGCAATTTATCATATGCGTAATTAATGGAAGTATTTCATTCATACACAATAACGCCATGTTATTGCCACATCACCACCACCGAGATCACAAACTATAGCTCGCACATGAAAGCAGAAAATAAATCTAAATACGTTAATGTAGTTGAAGAATTCATATTCATGCTTTCAACATATTTTATGATTTTTTCTAATTTATTTGTGTTGATCTCGCAATCGTAGTCGATAAATATTGGCTGCCTCAACTTACTAAAAAGACTACTCAATATCACCACCTGAACCTGGGAATAAGGCTTCAAAGCTTGATCGTTAGCCTTATCGTAAGTGAATAATGATTTAATTTTCATCTCATCAAAGGAAAGAATGCAGAGTCTTTCAAACGGACTCAATTCGGTGTGTTTTATTACATCGAGCACCTGCGTAAAAATATCAAGGGTTTTTTGTACCTTTTGAAACCAAAATCCCAGGGTGGAAATGGCCGGAAAACGGTCTTTAATTTACAAGTTAGTTAATAAATCTTTACTTTAGTGTCCACATATGATTTTCTTTTTAATTTTAAATGGAAAAACTATTTTTGTGCCATCTTATATAGTGAAAAAGCTTTAACAACACTTATGCAAATTATACCAAATGTATTCTTTATATCTTCTCAATTGAGGTTTTAAACATTTTATTTTTATTTTTTCCTTATAGTTAAGAAAGTTATATCAAATCGAAAATACATTTTTAAACCAAGTACTGATGATGCGCCGACAGTTTCCGAAAAAAACCGAGCGCATGTGACCTCACAATGGTAGGAAACGTAAACACGAACGTCAATATCGGGCAGGCTCGCAACAATTCAGAAGTTATGCCGAAATTTTCTTTCGCGTCCTTTCCGAAAAGCCGTTGGGATAGAATCGGAGTCCCCATCCAATAAAACAATTTATCGATCTTAGTCATTGTTCTATAGGTTTTAACATATATATTATTGATTTGCTAGCGATCTGAAAACATACTTGTTTTTAATTGTCATTGTAGCTGATTTCGAGGTTATACTCATATATTTTTACATAAAAGATATGGAGGCTCAAACGTAAGTTCGGAATGAAATTTTTGATTCGTTATTATAACTTTTATTTATGTTCTTTAATTCAGTAGGGAAAACAAATTAACGTGCGAAATTTGTAGGAAGGAATATTCCTGCGTGTCCGCAAAAAATCTACATGTAACAACATAACCGAGGGTAATAACAATGAGAGAGCCCTACAGAATCGTCTATTTTGTAGGATACGAATAATAATTAAAGCAATAACGTAGTATAAGTGATTTTTTTGAATATATTGTTAATAGAGTTTAAAATGATGGTCTGAAGAATCAGTGAGGTTTTAAATGTATTGCAAACTTCAATGAAAACAATCAAACTATTATGTACGTAATTTTGGGTAGTGATCGTTTTATTCTAAATTGATTATTAATATATTTTACATATTATACTGTAATATATTATCCCTATTATCTTAATTGGGGGAGGTTTTATTATGTATATTTAACAGTGCATTCAAAAACATTGTTTCGCTTCTTAAAGCTAAAAATATAGAATTAATTAAACTGCCTTCGGTTAAACCAAAACTCACTCAGATTAAATCATCTCCTGATGATGCTAGCATGGTTAGCGAAACGTGCGTCGAGCACTTCGAAAAAGTGTTTTGGTGTTTAGTGGTAAATCTCTTCAAGTTTAGTGTTTCACACCAAAGGTTCCAATAGAAGAATTGCCTTCGGGTAGTTCTGGCAAAAAGTTATCACAATCTAACGTTTTAGAAGGCAAACGAATTGCTGCTCTACATATTCATATAGAATACATCATTGGAAGAATTCGATAGTTTGATTTTGTCAAACGCAGTTGGCTAAATTTCTAAATAAATAAATGGTGACTAAATTTCCCTGAGCCGAACTATCGTTTAAGGCCCACCCCACCAACCAAACTTTCTACAGCACAACCAAATATTAAAAACTTTTTAGTTATTTTTTATCATCTTTATATATCCTTTCTAATGAAGCTCCATGAATTTCCATAACTACGATATGACAATTAGTATTGTTTCGAAAGTTTTCGAAACCAGCAAAATTAGATACTTTTCCTGTCATGAAAAAAAAAACATAATTTCGTATTTTGATTAAACAGGACATTTTGAGTGGAAAAATCATCGCGAAAACCAAAGAAAAGTTGAAAAAGTATTATGGGAATAGATTGATTTTGTCAAACACAGTTATTAGTCATAATATGTTGCCTTATACCGACGACAAGGTCCATTATAAAAGTAATGCGCATTTTCTGGGAAAAAATAGATTTATTGATCGGAATCTTCAAAATACTCTCCCCCTACATCAATACACTTGCGGAGACGTGTCTGCCAGGAAATCCTCGACGGGAATGTCCCTCAGGAACATTTTAACGTGTTTTTGGATGTTTTCCATGGGCTCCCAATGTTTTCCAACAAAAAAAAAGTCGCACGGTGCCAAATCGGGACTGTAAGGGGGCTGGGGAACCACCGGGGGTGTTGCTCCTGGCCAGAAAGTTGGTAACGATAAAGAATGTGTGGCTAGAGGCATTGTCATGGTGGAGCTTGATCGTGTCTTTGATGTCAACCGTGTGCCACCTCCCGGACATTTCCCGGGAAGTTTTACCGCGCTGCCACGGATGGTCGCGTTACATTAAAATCTTGCGCATTACTTTCATAATGGACGAAGCATATTGTTATCATTGCTTTAGCATTAGTAATTTCATAATCACTATAATGTCAACATAAATTTATTAATATTCAATAAAAAAATTAATAACTAATTACGTATAAAAACAAATTTACTTAATGTTATTTTTATAATTTAACAAGTTATAATAAAAATATAATTTAATATTACAAAAATATGTGACTATAAAAATATCCAGAGCTGGTATATTATTAGAATTTATGAACCGTTTGTCACATTACTCAACTAAACAAAAAATGCACTTAACCAACAATAATTTTGACAGTATATATACAAATAAAAACTGACGTGAAAACACTTTACCATAATGACGTCACAAACATGACAGTCAATCGCGGCGCGTTCGTGGGTAAGTGATTTTTTTGTTTTATAATTTTTAGTTCATTCTTAATTAATTGTAAAAAAAATAAGTTTTTCACATCGATTATCAATATTATATATGATAGAAGAAAAAAGCCAGGAATATTATATTACAAAAATAAAAAGATTTCGGAATGATAAAGGGATTCGTTCGGTATTTAAACTGAAGGGCTTTACCTTTCCCAAAGCCACTAAAATAGTTAACTAGATGTATCGTTTCTCTAGTCTGATCGAAATTCCTTTTACTCAAACTGGCGACTTTGCCCTTTTAATCCCAACAAATTTTCCATGGTTTCCTCCCGATTCGAAAAGCGATATATTAAATTAAATCCCCAGACGTTTTCAGGTTTTTTTTTCTTCACTTTTCTGAAAATAAGGGACACATTTGTATTTATTAGACATGTCGAAGTAGGCTTCTTCATTTTTCTCTTTTCGTTTTGGGTTTCGTTTTATATTGTTTTTTTTTCTCGTCGAACGTTTTGATTTGATTATGTTGATTTCTAAAATTAATATTTTACGGTTTCCTCCGTTCCGTTTTGTTCCATCATCCGTTCCATTATTACAAAAAAAGTTAAATTTATTTATGTTTGTATTCCTTTTCGCTCGAGTACGAGGATAAAGTGAAAAGTCAGATAACGGGTGGTCCAAAAGGTTGCTAGCTCTTTGAAATGAAGTAAAAAAAAACTAGTCGATCCATTTTAACAAATTTATTCTTAAAATTTACATGTGCTCTGAAAGTCTTGTCCTGGTACTCATGAAACCGACTTCTAAAATTTACCATAACGCAGCCACGTGTATCTGAAGTAATGGCTTCGATTTCTTGCCGAATATTCTTCTTTATATATTCCAGAGCAGAGAAGCGGTTGCAGTATACTCGGCTATTAAGATATCCTGAGTAGATCCATCAAATTGTTGAAGAGCAGTAAGTCTTCCAAAAAAATACTGACCTTCGGGCTATGCAGAGGCCTTTAATGCTCCATTTTAGGGTTTTTTCCAATTTTGATTATTGATATGACCATTAAGGCGGAAATTAGCTTCAGGATTGTTCTTGCAGTAATACTCGCGCACACAAACCGAGCGCTCCTCTCCCGTGTAGCACTGCATGGTGACTAAATTTCCCTGAGCCGAACTATCGTTTAAGGCCCACCCCACCAACCAAACTTTCTACAGCTTAACCAAATATTAACAACTTTTTAGTTATTTTTTATCATCTTTATATATCCTTTCTAATGAAGCTCCATGAATTTCCATAGCTACGATATGACAATTAGTTTTGTTCCGAAAGTTTTCGTCCGGAGAGTCAGTCCATGTGGACGTGTTTAATGAACTCTCTTAAAATTATTATAAAACAAGGCGAAATAAGTGAGTGACAAAGAAATAAATTCTCCAAAATAAACCCATGTACTGAATGCATCGGTAACAAGTAATAACACAACAAAATAAGGTAAATAATTGCATTTCGTTATTAAAATATCAACCGAAATTTAATACGTATCCCATCTAAACCAAGATAGCTACATTTCGCATTTTTTGCGTGTTTGCCGCGTCGCCGATCTCCTACCTCTATCTACTGCCCAACACAAAATACCTTGTCCGTTGCCTACTGTTTCCTTTTGTATGTAATAATTGAAAATCCCTGCAACAGGCACTGCTAGGGTGAAGTGAGTGTCCCTGTCTTTTTTCCTATATACCTGCGTATTTACATACGACAAAAACAAATAATAACACAAAACAATAACTAAATGAAAAACACACGTACAAAGCAAGACAAACAGGATACAATAGCAGACGTAGATAAAATGAAAATCGACAAGACTGTTTCAAATGCAGAAATTTACAAAAAACTAGATGAAATGCAAAAAAGTTTAGAATTCATTTCAGCAAAATTTGATGTAATGCAAGACTAAAATAAAGAATTGAAAAAGATCCTAAAAAATCAAGAAAAAGACTACAAATTGCTGAAGGACACAATGGCAAAGCTAGAAAGGATTATAGAAAAAAGCGAAAGAGAAAAAATAAAAAATAATATTATTATAAGCGAAGTGGACAAAACCGAGCAAAATGAGAACACAAAGGAGATCGTAATAAAAATACTTAAACAAATGTGTTGTGATACAAACACCATTGAAAATATACAAAACTGTTGTAGAAAAAATATCAATAACGAAAATAACCCAATCATAGTTACACTAAACAACAAACAAACAAAAATTGACATAATAAAAGCACGTAAGGAAGTTGGAACATTACAAACCCGAAAATGTCACATCAAAGGGCGAAATAAAGACATTTATGAAAACGAAAATGTGAAACGAAATGTGAAAACGATTTGAAAAAAAAATAGTTTGATTGACAGTTACTATAATATGTATAAAGAACGAAACTATAAAATTCTGAATAAAAGAAAGACGAGTGCATACACTAGATACAATGAAAATTCTAACAATACCATACTTGACCATGTAATTACAAATATTGAAAATAAGCTCGTTAACATGAGCATAATTTCTTCCGATATATCAGACCACAATATAATTAAAGTAACAATAGAACCACCAATAAAAAAAAGACCTACCTATGTACACTGCAATGCAATTAAAAGAAACAATGGAAAAACAAATAAAATGATTTCGGAATTAAACTATGACCAAATTAAATCATATGAAGATCTTTCAAAAACGCTACAGAGTATTATAGAAAAAAACATGTGCATTCCGAAAATAAAACGAAGAAACGACTGCCCTTGGATAAATAGCAATATAATAAAAGAAATAAGAAAAAGGAATAAACTTTACAAAAAATATCGAAAACATCCACACAATGAACTTCTAAAAGTAAGATATATAGAACAAAAACAATATACAACACTTACATTAAAAACAACTAAAACGCAATATTTTACAAAAAAATTCAATGAATATAGAGAAGACAGTAGAAAAACATGGGAATTTATTAATAGACAAATACACTCCAAGAAAAATGATAACATTATAGAAATTATCAAGGAAGACGGAACTAGTAGCACCGATACAAAAACTATAGCAAACGAACTAAATAATTATTTTGCCACAATAGGTCAAAAATTAGCTGATATACAAATACAGGGAAAAAACAAAACCACCACAACTATAACAAATAAAATATATAATAAATCTGATGTTAAAAATGTAGAACAAGAAGAAATGGAAAGAATAATACAAGACTTGCATCGACATAAAGCCCCAGGATTTGACAAAATAACAAATGACGTGATCAAGAATAATAAGAAAATCTTTATACCAATTTTTACAAAGCTAATAAATAAAATGTTAGACACAAGAATATATCTACAATACCTAAAACAATCCATAATAGTCCCCATATACAAAAAAGGAAAAAAGAATGAAACACAAAATTACAGACCAATTACTTTAGTATCAGCACTGAATAAAATAACAGAAAAAATCTTACACAACAGAATGATAGAGCATATATCACAAAACAACATCATAAATATAGCACAATATGCCTTCCAAAAGAAATCGAGCACGACTTTAGCTTTTTATTATTTGATAGAAAATATTAAAAAATGCATAGAAAAGAAACACACGGTCGTAGTAATATCTTTCGACATGAAAAAAGCATTCGACACAATCAATAAAGAAAAATTACTAGAAAAACTCATTGCATATGGATTTGATAATTACATAAGAATAATTGAAAGCTACTTGATGAACAGGCCCCTAAAGACTAAAGACTAAACTTCACTGGAAAAATGTATGCTTACGCTGATGACTTGTGCATGTTGTATTCTGACAATGATTACAACAGATTACAACATAATATATATAACGATATGAAAAAGTACGAAATATGGTGTTTTAACAACTCACTCACGATAAACGAAACAAAAACAGAATACATAATATTTAACAAGAAGAAACAAGCAAGAGACCTAAACATAACGATAAGAAACCAAAATTAAAGGAAATTTCCGAAATTAACTACCTAGGAATTAAAATACACACTACCTTAAAATGGGATAAGCATATAAATAAAATAAAAAAAGAAAATGCCAAAACAATTACTTTGCTCTTAAAAATGAAGCACATACCAACAAAAATGAAGACACCACTGGACCATGTACTATTCTCATCTAAAAATGCTTATATGATTAATACATGGAGCAATACTACAGAAAAAAACTTAAACATACTACAAAGACAACAAAATAAGACATTGAAAATATTATATAATCTCAAGAGACTAACGCCAACCGAAGAACTATACAAAAAAACAAAAGAACTAAACATCAGACAACTAATACAATATCACAATATACTGCTGCTATACAAAATTCAAAATAAATTAATAAAGACAACTACCACATTCACGACAAACAAACAAATACATACATACGAAACCAGAAGAAAATCAGACATTAGAGTTCATAAAAATACACAAGACTCACACAAAAACTCACAACTGAAACCGTAGCAAAATTCAACAAGATACCGGAAGACATAATAAAATTAAACCTACAAAATTTTAAAAAGAAGCTTAAATACTTATTACTAGAACACAAGATCTGAGCGACATCAACTAACAGTTGAAAAAAAAACCATGACGCCTTCGATACCATCTGCCCAGAGAGAGACCTAGAAGACTTCAAACTGTTGCAGATGAAGAAGGATACAACCCACAACTGCATGAATACACCAACAATAACAAATAGATTTATGTTGTAATATAATATACAGTTGTATATGTTAATATTTTTAATATATAATAAAGTGCATTTGAAACCAGATAAATTATATATTTTTACTGTCATGAAAAAAAAAACAGAATTTCGTATGTTGATTAAACAGAACATTGTGAGTGGAAAAATCATCGCGAAAACCAAAGAAAAGTTGAAAAAGTAGTATGGGAACTCTGCTCCTTCACATTTCATGATTGATAAATGACTGACCGAGTTTCAATGTGGTCCAAATAACACGAGTGACCCTCCGCGCTTAGAACTCTCCGTTGATATCACTACCAAAGAAATGGTTAACAAAATCCATGATACCGTATCGGCCGTTCGCAGAGTCAAGGGTAGAGATATTGTTGAAATGATCTCAGATGAAACATCTTAGATGAACATGTACGGAACATCCTGTACGAATATTTGAGCATGAGAAAGCTAACCAAAAACGGAACTGAGCGACCACGTTACCTCGTTGTTTAAGCAGGTATATATTCAATTCGAAAAAGTTTCCTCACCGTTTCGTGGCAGTTGATGAAACTTGGATTTATCATTAAATACCAGAAATGAAGGAAAGACCAAAACAGTGGTGGCGAAAGTCCTTTGAATATAAAGGCGCTTCCATCGGTTGCATATTTAAAAAGTTAAAAAATCTTTGGGCGAAGTGTATTGAGCTAAAAGGGAACTACGATGAAATTTCAGTCAAAAAAACAATATTTCACTTAAAAAGTATCTAACTTTTCGCTATCTCTCCATATGTAAGTTCTAGATTAATCATAGGATTCGATAACAAATATTATTTATTAGTATTCATGTATGAGCCCTGGTAGACCACGCGAAGTACATATAGAGGCGTTTGCTGTTGTTAGCCTTCCTTTGCGCCCCTACTGATTTCAGTCTTTCACTATGAGCTTTTCTCCTTTCGTCAGACCAACCTGTTCCGGTCTTCTTACCTTTTTCTCTCTGGTCAACTTCCCCAACGTGTCTGAAACAGTTTCTATCCTGAATTTCACTTTGTATAAAATTTGCAGCTCTTAGGTCCTCTTTAACTGCAGCAGTCCATATAATTATTTCTATTTTAACTCTCCTCCTATTTTCAAAAAATCCAACTACTTGTCTAGTTAGCGTACTCAGATTCATCCGTTTTAATGTGGCCGTAAAACTTAGTCTTCTTTCTCACATATCAATTATGTCTCTAGCTGACATTGTAGCCCGTACAACAGTTTTTAAGCTATGGAACTGTTTTTATTGTATTTCCTTGGGATTTTCGTCCGCCCAGTACCTGGCAAATGTCAAGCGCATAATATAATCAGTTTCTTTTATTCCTTGCACCATTCGAATTTTATAGAGATGAAAACGAAGATATTTTTTTAAAATGACAAGGATTCAAGATTTCATAATGTGTACCTGACTACTTCGCCTCCATATGAATTGGAATGGATTTTCTGGAATGAATGCTGGTTGCACCTCTGCTTAACCTTGGACGACCCGCAGACGGTAAATTTGGAGTTGATCCTGTAGTTTCAACATTTTTTATCACTTTCTTTATTAGATTAACACTTGTTTATGTGAAGTTTCGATGTAAACTTAACACGACCAGCGCGTTCTGCGCCACCTAGGAACAAACAAGTAATTAAATATGAACGACAATTCTAGACACCTGGTAGAAAAACCTCTAAAAGACCGAAATAAGTAACCAAAATTTATTTTATCAAAACTGAACCCATTTCTTCTCTTAATACCTAGCAAATTTTCACCGCTATCCCCTCAATTCGAAAAAAATATATATCAAATTATATACCAACATGTTTTCAGACTTTTCTTCCTTCCACTTTTCCGAAAAAAAAACTAGGACACGTTCATATTTATTAGACTTCTCGAAGTCGACTGCTTCTAAAGTTATAAATTGAATTTCTTTGTTTCCGATTTCGCTTTTTATATTGTTTTTCATGTCAAACGTTTTGATAATGTTGATTTTTAATATGAATATTTTACGGAATCCTTCGCTCAATACTGTTTCTTTATCGGAAATAATGGCTTCATTTATTTATATTTTTCTTTGCATTTACGCGTAAGGATTTTTCTGTGTGAAGTGAACTCTAAAAAGTAATTTAACCGAAACAATAAATTTTTGAATAAATTTCAAGTGGGCGAAAAATATTTGCACTTAATAAACTCCATCAATACCTATTAGTACAAGTTCACGAGCTCATTCATATTCATCAATGTATTAATGCGAATTTAGTGATCAAGTTTAAGCTTAAAAACCAAAACACTCATGATGATTTAATCATCAGGAGAAGATTAAATCATCTCCTGAAGATGCTAACATGGTTAGCGAAACGTGCGCCGAGAACATTAAAAAAAGTGATTTGGTGCTTAGTGGTAAATCTCTTTGAGTTTAGTACAAGAATTGCAGCCTAATGACCATGTACAGCGAAGAGATATGGTTCCACATGTGGTTCTCTGATTTCTGTGGTTCCGTTTCTATGATTCTCCAATTTACCATTAGTGGTAAATCACTTTGAGTTTAGTGTTTCACACCGAAGCTTCCAATAGAAAAATTGTATTGAAATCACACACTCTTTTTTCGCAAATTTCGACTTTATTCATCAATATTTTTTCCTTGAAGAGCAATACAATTATTCCAATGCTTTTCTAAGATTTCTATACCTTTTTATAGAACGATTTCTCTTTACCTTCAAAATATCCTTCAGTTTGAATTACCTCTTCGTTGCAGTGAAATTTCTTTTCAGCGAGCATTTTTTCTTGGGGTTTGAGGACAGGAAATAATGCTGGAATTATGCAGGAAATAATGCCCTAACAGTAATCGCTCGAGGCCAGATCTGGAGAATAAGGTGGATGAAGAAGCAATTCATGCAATTTAACCGTAGTTGCCACGGTACATTGTCTTGGTGAAACAGTTCATTTGAAGCCTTTTTCAGCGATCTCGTCCTTTAAACGCACTAATAAATGTATGTAATATTCATTATTGATGGTTTTACCTTTCTCAAGATAATCGATGAATAAGAAGTCTACGAAGTCTCAGAATAGTTAATAAAATGTATCAATGAATCGGAATTATTTTCCTTCTTAATCCCCGACAATTTTTCTCTAGGTTCCCCTCAGTTCTAAAAAAACATGTATTAAATTAAATCCCCAGACATTTTCAGACCTTTTTTCCTTCCCTTTTCTAAAAATAAAGAGGGACACATACGTATTTATTAGACTTTTCGAAGTCGACTCCTTTAAAGTTATAAACTGAATTTATTTTCGGTTTCGCTTTCTATATTGTTTGCATCGAACGGTCTGATAATGTTGATTTTTAATATGAATATTTTAAGGCATACTTCGCTCAATATTGTTCCTTTGTTGGAAATAATGGTTTCGTTTATTTATATTTTTCTTTCATTTTAAACGTGCTCGGTTTTCAGAGTAAGTGTGTTCTAAACGTTTCAACGGAAACAAAAAATCTTTAATAAGTACTAGGCGGGCTAATAATTTTTGCATTTAATAGACGCATCTCCCACATAGAGGGAACGACAGAGAATACCCGAGCCATTGCTACCTTTAAAAACGCTTAAGAAAATTGACAGAAAGCTCTTGATACAGTAAGAGCTCGTAAAATTATAGTATACAAAGCTTCAAAAACTCGTAAGATTCATCAAGTGCAATACAATGCCACGTGCTGGCCTAACCTTCCATATATTGTTCGTAGGCTGATTGAGGTATGGGTTTGACTCAAGCCACCTTTCTCGTGGTAATGTTAGCTTCGGGAAAAACTCACTCGGGGCGATATCAAGCGATTACGATACTTGGTCGATGATGTTTCTTTGAGTTTTTAGCTAAAAACTCTTACTCAACAATGGCCTTGTGCGATGGTGCAAGGTCCATGAATTGTCCTTCCTCAAATCTAGCCGTTTTCGGCGAATATTCTCGACCAAACGCCTCATAACACCTAAATAGTATTCCTTATTCACGTTTTGTTACTCTGGAAGAAATTTGCACCACACCACAGTAATAGCAGAAAACTGTCAGCATGACCTTGATTTTCGAGCGAGTTTGACGCGACTTTTTGGGTTTTGGCTCGTTTTCGAGGCGCCATTCCGAATACTGTTGGCTTGTTTACATGTCGTATACGTAACCCCATATCTCGGTGCCAGTTACGATGAAGCTATTTTAGAAGAAATCGTGCGGTGACGCGTTTCATGACCAAAAAATCTATGTTTTAATTAGATTTTAAAATGTTTGTTTTCCTCCAAGACTCATACGATGATTTTCCAGCAATGGTTTCATAATTTTTTCGATACTTTTGACGTTTGTATATGTTGAAAATTGACCAGAACGACTAATCTCAAAGAGATTTACCATTAAACACCGCAATACTTTTTAAATGTAGGCATCATCAGGAGATGATTTAATATCACACCGAAGGTTCCAATAGAAAAATTGACCAGAACAACGAGGCAAATCACTTCTCGACCCAGTTTGAATGCTTTATACCACTCATATGACCTTATTTTGGATATACACGATTCACTGTAGGTATTCTGCTACACATTCAGCGATTCGGCACACGAAATTTCGTTTGACACATAAGATTTAAAGCAAACTCTTTGCTCCATATTTTATTCGTAATTAAACTACAACACACACATTTGACATCGACTTGTTAGTCCAGTTAAACCAACTGTTGTAAACAAATTATAACCTCTACGAAACTAAAACCGTTGCACGTCATCGACAACGCTATTGAAGAACAGCAGAAATATCACTACAAAAACTAAATAATAAACGAATCAAATGGAATGTATTTAATAAATTTCAAATTTAACGGCTGTATTTGGTTTGCAGCCTATGCGGCGTTGTCAAGTTTTACATTTTTCTTGTTGATATTTATTGATAATATATAGATTCAACAATACTTTAATTTCTTACCTTACCATCAAAAACAGTACTTTTAAGAACAGTGTTATAATTGCCAGGGTAGCGCCTGCAAAATGCCAAATCAGTTAAGTAGTCATTGTCAAGAGTTAGTCGCATCTCTAATGCACTATTTTGAATAAGAACGAGACAAATATGGTCCATTGTTACCATTTCCGGCTATTATAGTATATTAATTGTTAATACTTGGATATGTTTAGTTTAAATCATATTTTTTAGCGTGTTGCAGCAGCCTTAAGGTTAAGTATATCCACTATTAGTACTATTTCACAAAAGGTGAAAAACAATGAAGTTTTCAAATGGACTAGGAAACGTAGTTCTACTAAAATGGTTACCAATACTGCAGCTTTGGATACAAGTGCTAATCACAATTCTAATGACACCATTTACATTATATATGAATATATTATGTTATATTGTGATATATTATGATTCGTATGAATATAATGATATATTTATATTATGATTCATAATAAGAATTGCAGAAAATATTGTTCTTAATCTCATAAATAGTTTATGTGTAGGTACACACTGTTTTGAATTTCTTACATGAGCAATTAAAAGAGAAACAACTGTTTGACGGATTCTGTATGTCATTGTGCAACATATTGAAAGAAGTAAGTTTTAAATTGAAAAGAGATGATCCCAGATGAGGGCTTATGGAACTTCCCAATGTTGCCTTAAAACGTATAGATTTTTGAGAGGTTTATATAAAGGAAAGAAAAATAGCTTTGATTAAAAAAAAAAGAATCAAACTTACCGAAAATGAAATAATGAAACGATATGACAGAGAGCATATACTTGATTGAAAATAAGTGATTATATTAATAAAAATATAAGTGCATGCAAATATTTAATGTTTATTTTTCTATTTTATACTTACATATTAGATATCAATAAATATCACTGGTATATAATATTTTGATTTTAATATCCATTCAAATACAAAAAATGTCGGTCGTTTTTGAACGAACCATTTTACATGTGCTGAATCTATCTGGAGGTACTAAAACGTCGACACTTGCAAGACTTTCAACATTTATTATAATTTTGTTAGTTACTTTGTAATTTGCTTTTAATTTAAAGTTGATTTTTTTAACTGTTATTAAAGATTAAATTGTAAAAATGATTCACTGAAGTAAGATTATGATATTTAATCGCAATCTGGCAACAGGGCAATCAAAATGTTGAACACTTGTTTAATGACGTGCAACTATTTTAATTTTGTATGAACTATAATTGACCTAGCACGCTCAAATTGAACATCGTAACTAGGCACAGTGATGCTATCTTACAGCAGAAAAAAAATTAGAGAATATGCAGGCTAAATGAAAAATTATCCTTATACAGAATGTATACTAGTTGCAAAGACACCAAAGGTATCCATTCTCAAGAATATTGAAAATATTTTGGCATTGGCTGTAAAGACAAGAAAAAGTAAAGAAAGAAAACAGAAACTAAAATCCTTAAGACTGGACATTTTTGAGGACATCTCCATATCATAGCTATAACATTTCCAAAGTCACAGAATAGTTAATAAGGCGTATCAACGGAATGATCGGATTCCCTTTTGCCCAACATAGCAACTTTTCATTCTTAATCTGCGACAAATTTTCTCCACTTTCCCTCAATTCGAAGAGAGATATATTAAATTAAATACCCAGACTTTTTTTCTTCCACTTTTCTGGAAATAAAGACAGACACATTCGTATTTATTAGACTTCTCGAAGTCGACTGCTTCTAAAGTTATAAATTGAATTTCTTTGTTTTCGGTTTCGCTTTTAACATTATTTGTTTCTTGGCAAACGTTTCGATTATGTTGATTTTTAATATCAATATTTTATAGTATGATTCGCTCAATGAAATACCATTATTAAAATTGGAGATTAAATTTATCTTTATGTTTGTTTTGTTCTTTTAAATGTGAGGATATGAATGTGTAACTATATTACGCAAACTATTTTTCATGCAGAATAATTTAAAACAATCCTGTACATACATTATTTATACATTGGTGCTAAGCACTAAAGGAACAAAATTTAGCTAATAGAAATAGAAGCTACATATTTGTATAATGATACAATAAGAAAATATTATGATTTGGCTGGAATTGTATGATGTGTCCATCTGTTTCTAATGATGTATTATTGGAAAAAAATTGATCTATGATATAAATATATATATATATATATATATATATATATATATATATATATATATATATATATATATATACATATATATATATATATATATATATATATATATATATATATATATATATATAAATATATATATGTATATATATATATATATATATATATATATATATATATATATATATATATATATATATAAATATATATATGTATATATATATATATATATATATATATATATATATATATATATATATATATATATATATATATATAATAAGTATATAGGAGACGAGTAGCAAAGAAAAGCCGAGGACCGTGAAAGATTGGTCACACGGACCACAATCTTTAAATCTGTTCCATTCGGATTTGAACACTATACTTCCCCAGGTCCAATTTACAATGGAACCTGAAAACAATTCTGCTCTCCCTTTTCTTAACGTTCTAATATCAAAAAGGCCATACCAAAGCTTCTACTATTCTGTCTATCGTACACCCACCCACACAAACCGTTATCTAAATGCGAACTCACATCATCATACATCCTAATTAAATTCGGTAGGCAAAACTTTAGCCACGAGATCACTAAGATTGTCGGATAGGGAATATAGGCAAACAGAACTTAATTCATTAGAAACGGCACTAATTCAAAACAGCTATGACAAGAGTCAAATAAAAAGGCATATTAATAAAGTTAAGGTAACTACCAACCAATCTACTAGAAAATTGTCCCAAAACCCCAAAATTCTTCTGCCATACATCAAGGGAGTTACTGATAAAATTTGCCACATATCAGAATAATGAAAACTACAAGGTCCGAACAATCAGAGAAGCCATTTAAATAGGAGAAAGGGGTGAGCGAAATACGCGAAACGACGCTCGCAACATTCCAAAAGTATGGAAATCCCTTCTGAAAAAAGAAGAAACGCGACAACCTGGCGGCGAGGAAGAAAAAATCAATAAACGGACGCTCGACAGCGTTGCCGAGCGCCGCAAATAGTCCCGAACTACCCCGATATAATCTGCGCAGTCGCCGGTCGGTTATAAAAGCGAGCACAACGACCCGTGCACGTCAGTTGGACTCTTCAGTCGAAGCGGACAACAATTGAAAATGCCAAATGAGATTTTGGCGAAACGTCCTGACTCTTCACAAAATCAGCGACATCCGAAATGATTTAGAAACATCATGTCCAAAAGTTTGGAATATTCAAAAATTTAATTTTGCGTATTGATATTAAGTTTATCTTTTACTCATTTGCGTAATCATCATTTTACTACAACTCTTACTGGTACCAAATAAAATTCGACACCAAATGGCCAATGGGGCTAAAATTGATTTATTACTTTGGAGTCAAAAAATATGAATCTGCCTTCAAAAAATAATTTAAAAATTAAAAAAAAACCTAATAAGCAGTATTTCTTCCATGTCTGTATGCATGCCTGTAGGCGTTTTGACATACTGTCGATTAAATAACCAATTTAGGCTAGTGATATTATCTCCCATTCTTCACGAGTAGCATCTATTAGTTTTCGCATGGTAAGTTGAGGATTGTTTGGTTTCTTAATGCGTGCTTTCAGAATGCCCCAAACAATGACAGACACCATTGATTATGATCCCATTTCCATAGTATTTATATTTTTATTATTTACAAACAGTAGTTTACAAACAAAAATTTACAAAATTAATCCAGTAAAATAAATGTTTCATAGTGTTGTATTTTTTTGTGTTCCAGTATATAATTCTCGACGCCAATGTATATTTTCTTAGCTTACTCAACCGTCGAGAATACCAAACATTCGTCACGTCGGAGGGTGCAGCTGGAAAATGGGGGTGGGACCACATTCCATCGAGCTGAAGAGTATTGATTTTCAGTTATTAGGTGACTTTTCCAATTTCACTGCCAGTACGAAATGCACTTTTTCAGTTCGTTGTTTCTCAGATGCCACGGAAATGAAAAGACAACATTTTTAAAAGTAACTAAATAAAAAATAAAATATGGGTTTATTTTGTTATATTGCATAATAAACGATTGAGATGCAAGTTTAGAAATGCCAGTTTTAGTAAATATTGTCCCTTCAGATATTTTTATTCCATTATTGTCTAGTAAAATGCAATTTACCTTAAATGAAATTATTGATTGATTTGTGCGTTACTTTGTAATAGTCCATTTTATAAATCGAATAAAACAATTTTATACGTTGTTATCTATCACTTTTATTTTTAAATTTGTGTGACTATAGTTTCATAAAACGATTTTAGATTGTCAAACACTACTTTAAAACTTTTAAAGTAGTTTTAAAGTAGTGTTTGAGAAGATCCCTGGCCTCTTTCCCTACCTTCCTCCTCAGCATTCCACTCATTCTTGCAATCACTTTACCCAGTTTCTCTCTCGTCTCTTTCACGTGCTTTAGATACAGGAACCCCCTATCCAACGTTATTCCCAAAAATTTAATCTTGCTCCCCGCTATCAACCGGTTCACCCATTCTAATCACTGGCGCTCTTCTATGCCAAACGAACATTATTTCAGTCTTTCCGGGGTGTTATATTTCGTCCTTGCCGACCTTGCCCATTCTCTGCATTCACTCCAATATTTTTCCCACTTTATCTCTATTTTCTTAACTGATATTCCGCTCAATATTATTATCTGGTCGTCCATAAACGCCTGCACCCATCCTTTTCCTTCCATTCGTTCTTCATCCATTCTCATAATTTCATTAATTCTTCTAAACCATCCATTCATGTGCAGTAGTCACAATGTTGGCCCCACCGCCAGAGACACAGAGAGAATGGAAAATGTGGTCGCAGACATCCGTTAGTGGATTTGCAAAGGAAGAAGAATAAGAGAGTTTTATGCGAGAATGTCCGCCATTTTTGCTGATGACCCTGATACCGTGATAATTATGAGTAATGAAGCAGTAGGTAGTGGGTGGCAGAAAATCCACAAGAGGTACATCAAGTACTCCATAGTGAAAAAGGGACAGTGTGGTGAGAAATTTTCAAATTAGGGATCATTGGTCCTAACTTTTTTGAAGAGGAGGAAAGAACAGTAATAGTGATTTCGGCACGTTATGCTGACATGTTACAAAATTTTCTGATACAACTTCAGCAGCGACAAGCAGACATGGGAGAACTGTGGTTCCAACAAGATGGTGCTACAGCTCACACGGCGAGAGCATCGATGAAATGTTCTCAACAAATGTTACCTCAACATGTGATCTCCCCTTTCAGCGATGTTTTTTGGTCCCCATGCTCTCCAGACTTGTCTGCATGCGACTTTTTTTGTGAGTTTACCGTAAGTTCAGAGTGTACGCTAACAAGGCACGCACGATACAAGAACTGAAAGTTGCCATTTGGATCAAGAAATCGTGGGGGTACCAGAAGAAATGATTTTGATGCTTTCCTCACATTATTTTTCACCGTTACTTTAAAAGTGCACTATTATTGCAAAATAAACAATATTATGCTTAGATAAATAATATACATTCCTGTGTATAATACGGTTTGAGAGTTAAAACATTTTCTGAAAATAGAAGAAAGCCAAAATATTATCAACACACTGACTAGAAATAAATTCAGTATTCCAAAAACGTCATCACTTGCGTTGTTAATATAAAAATGCCATCGTTTCGCAACGGTTGCGGCTTTAATTTGTTCCGGATAGGCGGCACAGAGATTAAGGTGCGCGCAGGAATATGCATTCCATATTTTAGGATTGAGCCCGACGGATTACGTCAGCGTCAGCCGCCATTTGGCTAACGATTAGCTCTATCTCGATATATTTGGTCGAATAGAGGCTCAGGCTTTTTGAAGTTCAATTTTAGTTTAACGGAAACATTCATTATTTGTTAAATAATAAAAAAATTTATGCAAAGCAGTTTCTTTTCCACTAATCTTACATGAATGTCATGCCGATACGACATTTAGTATTGCCTTGCCACTTCGAAAGCCTTTTTTAAGTAACACTTTCGAAAGTCTTTTGCTATCACGAAAAAAATGATTGCGGGAAAAACGAAGAAAAGTTTTAAGAGACTCTGGGATTGTATTCATTTACACATCATGGATCACAAATACTTTGTTGAATCTCAATGTGGTTAAAAATGCTCGTCATCATTATTATCATCATCATCAGTCCATGTCGATCCACTGCAGGATGAAGGACTCTTCAGCATGCTTCCAACTTTCATGGTCCTGGCCTTTCCTCTGCCACTCTGGTCCTATATACTTAAAGATGTCATCCGTCCATCGAGCTTTCGGTCTTCTTCGCGGACATTTGCGATCAAGCGGCATCCACTCCAGCATTGCCCTGGTACATCTGTCGTCCCATCGCCTCGCTACATGAACTGTCCATCTCCATTGCAATTATTTGACTCTTCTAATGATGTCACACACAATCATTTGTTCCCTGATCCATACGCAAAGCTTTTTGTCTCGTCTTGTAAATGCCAATCATACATCTTTCAACTCCTCTCTATGCTACCCAAAGTTTTTGAAGTGATTGCGATGTGAGTGACCAGGTTTCACTTCTGTATGTCATAACGGGTAGGACGCACTGATTGAAGATTTTTCTTTTCAGGCAAAGTAAGAGTCTGCTCTTTAACACTATGTTGAGCCTGCTAAATGCCTCCCGGGCGGTATCCCCTCCATTGAAATCCTCTGCCCAAGATATATAAAGTGGTCCACCATCTCCAAATCCCTGCCTAAAACTGAAATTCTCCTGTCCTCAGTGAATTTATTAAACATAGCCTGACTCTTTTTCAGGTTTATTTTTAAGCCAAATGGTTCACCAGCCCTTAACAGTTCTTGTATGCGTCTTTACAGCTCCTCTGGGCCTTGTGAAACGAGAACCATATCATCGGCATATCTAAGATGGTTTAAGTTTGAACCATTGCTCTTTACACTATTCTGTTCCCAATCCTATTTACGGAATACTTCCTCAAGGCAAGCTGAGAAAAGAATAGGCGATATTACGTCACCCTACCTTAAAGCTCGTTCTCATCAAGGTGAATTGTCGCTGTAGCTCCATCAAATATCGATCCTAGTAGATTATCATATGCTTTGTCTATCCCCTGACTAAGCACTGCTTCCATTTTGGCATGCTTTGAGATGGAGTCAAATGTCTTTAGCTAGTCGATAAAAGTCAAGCATAGTGGCGTGGTGTATTCGTTGTGCCTTTCCGTGAATCCACTTCTGAATCTTGCTTGTTCTCTTGGTTGTGCGTAACTCAGTTTTCTTAATATTCTTTTAGATATTATCTTGGTGAAAATTTTTTACATAGCTGATAGGAGGCTTATTGGACGGTAGTTCTTTAAATCTTCCTATGGTCGATTCTTATGTAAAATCACTTCTTCTTATATAAATCACAAATATACAGACGAAACATGTGCCCTCCAATGGAAGGGATAGGTGGGGCCCGTCCCCAGTCAAGTAATCAACAAAATGTTCATTTAGGCGGAAACGCAGGTTGTTGTGTGTTTCACATGAGATTGTGGAACCCAGCAGTTGGGTGTCTGATGACACTCAACACTGTTGTTTCATTGGATGCAGTCGAAAGAATTCTACCACAGCATATACGCCATCCGACGGGAAGTCGGCCAAAAATATAGGTTGTTGACTGTGGATGGGATCTTCCTATTCTTGACGAGAGAGCACATGTCGGTGCCCTGATGGGTGGGGCCCGTCCCCAGTCAAGTAATCAACAAAATGTTCATTTGATATTGTAGAAGCCAACGGTCGGGCGGTATAACTCCTGACTACTGTTGTCTCATTGAACGCAGTCCAAAGAAGTCAAAAAACTATATAGATATATATATATATATATATATATATATATATATATATATATATATATATATATATATATCTATTACCGTTTGGCAACAGTCAAAATCAAAAAATTATTAATTTCGCGAATTAAACGAGCATCTTCTCAACTAGAAGTTTTTCGTTTCCAGTGGAAACTTGGAACTTGGAACACTGGTTCTTGCTCCATGTTTTTTTTTCTTTTAATACTTTTGAAATAATGCAAGGAGTTTTTTTCAAAGTTTGACAATTAAATTTATATGATTTTTTCTGTTCTCGCAATTGTAAAATTAGCCGGTGTTTTTCGTCAGTATAATATTTAGTATTGTTTTAAAATGTTTGGATACTCAGACAACTTACACTAACAACGCCAATCAAACAATAAAAATCAATTTCTGATAAAATGTGAACCAAAATTATCAATATACTTAAACACTCTTTTTTGTCACCACATTATTTTTATCTTGCAATTATTTTTTGTTTCATATATTTATCAAGAAGATGAATGAAATGAAATGTATTTTTGTAGCAGTAACATTTTATTTTAAGAAATCCAAAAGATGTTACTTTTTTTAAAATATTTTTTGGCCTTGACCTAGACTTTTGGCCAGCGCAGGTATTATATAGCCTTTTCATGGGCCAATGGGTAGACAAACACACCATACACCTCCAAGCATCAAACAGTAATATATATATATATATATATATATATATATATATATATATATATATATATATATATATATATATATATATATATATATATATATATATATATATATATATATATTATCGACTACGAAAAAGCATTTGATTCCATCACAAAGCATGCGATAATGGATGCACTGCTTAGCCAAGGTGTAGAGAGAGCCTATGTAAACCTATTAGAATCGATATATGATGGAGCTACAGCCACAATTCACCTTGATGATCTTGAAGTGGGAATTAATATAGAACGAGGTGTACGGCAGGGTGACGCAATATCGCCTATTCTTTTCTCGGCTGGCCTTGAAGAAGTATTCCGTAAACTGGATTGGGAACAGGATGGTGTAAAGATCAATGGTGCAAACTTAAACCACCTTAGATTTGCAGATGATATTATTCTCATTTCACAAGACCCAGAGGAGCTGCAAAGACGCATACAAGAACTGCAAAGGGCTGGCGAACCATTTGGCTTGAAAATAAACCTGAAAAAGAGTCAGGTTATGTTCAATAACTTCGCTCAGGACAGAAGAATTTCAGTTTTAGGAAGATATTTAGAGATTGTGGACAGCTTTATATATCTTGGGCAGAGGATTTCAATGGAGGGGAATACCGCCCGGGAGGTGGAACGGCGTGTTAAATGAGGCTGGCAGGCATTTGGTAGGCTCAACATAGTATTTAAGAGCAGACTTCTGAAAAGACTTGCCTGAAAAGAAAAGTCTTCGATCAGTGCGTTCTACCCGTTATGACATACGGAAGTGAAACCTGGACACTCACATCGCAATCAATTCAAAATCGGGTGGCACAGAGGGGAATGGAAAGATGTATGCTTGGCATTACAAGACGAGGCAGAAAGTCCTGCGCGTGGATCAGGGAACAAACAAAAGTCTGTGACATCATTGGAAGAGTGAAACAATTGAAATGGAGATGGGCAGGCCATATAGCGAGGCGATGGGACGACAGATTGACCAAGGCAATCCTGGAGTGGATTCCGCTTGATCGCAAACGTCCGCGAAGAAGACCGAAAGCACGATGGATTGATGACATCGTTAAGTATATTGGACCCTAGTGGCAGAGGAAATCGCAGGACCGTGAAGGTTGGAAGCATGCTGAAGAGGCCTTCATTCTGTAGTGGATCGATACGGGCTGATGATAATGATGAGGATGATGATATATATATATATATATCTATATATATATATATATATATATATATATATATATATATATATATATATATATATATATATATATATATATATATATATTATAATTCATCTCCTGATGATGCTAACATGGTTAGAGAAACGTGCGCGAAGAACTTTAAAACAAGTAACTCGGTGTTTAGTGGTAAATCTCTCGTTGAGTTTAGTTTAAGAATAACATCAAATATTTTGAACACATTCTTTCAATATAAAAAAGGCTTTCATTTTGACTATCCTTGAACTAAACCATCCATAAAATCAACAATCGATTACCTAAGAAGAAAAAAATAACGAAAAAAGTAGCATCAGGTTGGTGAATGATTTCATTCTATATACTTGGCCGTGATTTTCCTCTGTAATCTATAAGTCCCCAGAGTACACTTTCGTCTCAGCTAGAGATTCCTTTTAATTTTCCTCGATTTGTCGACAAGAAAAATCGACAAAAGAATGATCAAAGAGATAAAGATAGAGTTTGCGGAATTACTGTAATAAAAATGATATAAGCTGTAAAATTATTTATTATGACATGTTATACATACATATATATATATATATATATATATATATATATATATATATATATATATATATATATATATATATATATATATATATATATATATATATATATATATAATAGCAGTGTGAGAATTCTTTGAACTGCGTCCAATGCGACTACAGTACTGAGTGTAATCATACACCCAACTGCTGGGTTCCACAATCTCATGTGGAACACTTACTTATTCTTCCTGGATGGTAAGTTAACCCGAAGGCCCTGACTTGTATTCTTTGATTTTTTCCGAATGTCGCGACAATGTCGTTTATCCGGAAGGTTTATTTGCCGTTCTTTAGGCAGGATTGTGGTGACCGACGTGAGTGATCACACTGGGGCAACGACCGGCATTGAAGCTGCCGTGGCTCTGATTAGCAGATTGTCCAAAAGGAACACCGTCGCTAGGAATTTGTCCAGTAGTCTGGATAGGAACATCTGAAGCTCTGGAATATCTGTCTCCCGATGGATTTGCGCATTCCTTACAAACCAGGGAGCGTTTACTATAATGCGAAGCGCACGTGATTGAAAAGACTGGAGTCTTTTAATCGATGAGGTTGGGAGGAACGGGTACCAGGCCGGATGTCCGTAAATAAGGACTGATCTGACCAAGGACTTATACAGGGTTAGTTGGTTGTCAAGCGTGAGCTGACTTCTTCAGTTGATTAAGGGGTACAGCATACGGAGCATTCCGTATGCTTTCCCGGTGGCTTTCTTAAGGTGCGAAGGCCACGTAAAGGCCTTGTCGAACTCGAGTCCCAGATAGTGAGCCGTTTTAGCCCACTTGATAGGGACTGCGTGAATAAGGGTATTCTGATGGGTTATCGGCCATCTTCGAGTGAAAAGGACAGCCTGCGTTTTGCTGAGATTAATTGCTAGTCGCCATTCGACCAGCCATCTCGAGGCTTTCAGCGTCTGTCTTTGCAGCCTGGATGTAATCACCCAGGGCACGTGGGCCGACGCATAAAAAGCCGTATCATCAGCATAGAATGCAGTCTGCACGTGCGGAATCTTCGGAAAGTCCGTCATGTAGACATTGAAGATTACGGGGGCAAGGGGGAACCTTGCGGTACTCCCGCTTCGATTCGCTGGACGGATGAAAGAGCACCATCGACGAGCACTTGGAAAGTGCGTTCAGTCAGAAATGATGCCAAAAGCTTGACTAGGTCAGTTGGAATGCCGAGTCTGTACATCTTGACTATGAGTCCGAGATGCCAGGCTATGTCGAATGTTTTCGAGAGGTCTAGAAATACGGCTCCCGTGTGACGCCTTCTATCGAACCCCTGCCTGATCTCCGTCGAAAGACGCCTGATGGACGGCTGCGTGCCCCCTCTGGAAACCAAACTGTTCGTCAGAAGAGAGAAGGAAGTTCGTCGGAAGAGTATAGAACATCAAACATATGCCCTCCACTTGCAGGAATAATGGTGCATTCTCAGTTAAACAATTAGTAAAATGTTCATTTTTCTCAATTTTTCAATAACTTTTTCATTAAAGTCCGGAATTAGTTCGATCATAGCACTTTCAATATTTAACATACCTAAAGCATTTAGTTTATCATCCTCCACTTCATTTTTTAAATATGTTTTAATCAAGTTCAAAGTTGTATTGTATGTAGTAGGCTGTAGTTGTATATATAGTTGTTCAAAAGCTGTATCCAGTCCCATATTCAAAATAAAATGTAATGCCTTTAAATAGCCTTTAATGTCTTCATTTTGACAAATCTCAGACCTTGAACAAAAAATTTTCAATTCGGGCGTCAAATCTTCTTTTTCTATCGTCGGAAAACTTTCACATATAGTTGTCTGTCAAATTTTCGCTAAAACTTGCTCTATTTTTACATTATTTTTGAACTTGGCTGAAATTCAACACGGGCGTGGTACGACCGTTAGATTTGAATTCAACTTTCTCCTCCAAACTAAAATTATTCATTATTAACTGTTTTAAATCAGTCATCTTCATGTTTGCAATTAAAAGTTGATTATTTTTATTTAAAAAGTACTACTCAGCGTAGTAAATTCCATATCAGAACAAGTAGTCGTGAAGTGAACAAAATACGCGACAGGAGACATGAGACAAATCAGCCTTTAAAACTAATTACCTATACGCTCGGGCGCAAGGAATCTACGCCCAATCGTTCTGTTTTAGAAAGCAGTTAAACCCTCGAACGCTGGTAATGAACAAAACATGTATCGCCAACGACGAGATAAATGGACGTGGCATCCTGTTGCTGAAAGTAAACGTTCCACCAACGATGTAAAAATTGTGGCGAGAGGATTGAATTTTTATCCGCATTATTTGGTGTGATGGGTCTACAGACGTTCTTCTACATTTCGAAATTTTAATTTTAAATAATATCTTAAAATGAGTTACTTCATTTACACCTATTTTCATGAGTGTTACCTCAATAATTTGTTGATCTGTATTATATATTTTGTTTTTAAATCAACGCAAAAGCTGCGTTTTTTAAAGAATTAAAAAAACCGCTCAATTTGAAAGGCCCTTTAGATTCAGTTACAATTGCGATGCTCTCCGATATAACGTCAAAAACCGGACAAACTTATGCACCAGCCCAATACAATTACAATTCTCCAGAAAACCTTTATTGGTACCTTCAACATCTCTAACAGTTCGTTGAACTGTATATTTCTAAAAAAGAAAAAAATCCAAGCTCATTAAAAGTCCCTCATCGTACTCTCGAGCTCCAAAATCGAATTAGTTTATTTAGCAAAAATCGTGCCCTTCTCTTTGTCGACGTCCTTAAATCAAACCAAACCCGAAAGGCAAAAATAACAAACAAATTAAACTTTTCCTTGGAAGCGGGGAAAAAAAAATGAGCGAAACCCTGATAAATCTCGTCGAAGGACACTTGTTATACGTAAACCCTCGACCTGCACGGAAAGAGGAAAAACAAACGTCGAAAGAAAATTCATGGAAAACTAAATTTTCTCTGACTTTTGCTCGCTCCCTGTGTAAGGGACTTGGGCGTTCGGGAGTTGATGATGGAGTGAGTTTGGGGATCGGTTTGTGAAAGTAACAGGATATTCCGTTTAATTTGACCGGAATGAATGGATATTGGTAGGTACTAGAGCTTAGATTGTTTGTGTGTTAAGAGATCACTTTTATAAACTTTCTATAAAAGATGTAATGTATCGAGTTGTCCGGAGAGTTCATAGAGATTTTCCATTAGTTGCTATTTTAACAAATATAAACAAAGTCTGTATTGGATTTGTAATGTTTATTCATATGCTATTAGTTCATGTGGTACCAGGTATCAAAATGGATAAACGCATCACCACCTGGAATATTGGAATAAGCACCAAAGGGCCTATACCTAAGAGAAACAATAATGTATAATAGTGTAAGAATAATCGAATAGAATGCCGATGGACTGCTGCAGCAGCAACAAGAGTTGCAAGCAGTCCTAGACATAGAAAAAATAAACATATGCCTAATCTCAGAGACTCACTTCACATATGAGTCATATATTAGATTCAAGCTGAACTTCTATCAACTAAATTTGATTTAGCCAAGGTAACTGAAAAATCTTTCAGGAAGTTTCATCTGAAACTGGCATCAATTTATTGTGTAAAAGTAACTGATAAGTAAGTAACTTCAAGTGTAAAAGTAACTGATAAGAAAACTGCACAAAACATTTTGATTCAGTTGTAATTTTGCCACGTTTTCGACAATATCTCATGAGTCTTTAGTAATAGTTCTATTGTGTTTTAAGTGTGTACTTTAGACGGTAAGGACATTTAGTTTTTGTATTAAAAGTGAGCTTCAAACTTTTCGTATAGTCAACATATATATTTTTTTAAGGTTAAAATGCAGCTCGTTTTTTTATTATTTAAAACGTTTCAAACCTTTAAAAAACCACAATTTTCTGTAACCACACGTATCCGGGCTAATTTTTTTATATGCTGTAGAATAAAATTGTCTCTAAATTGTCCAATTAAGAGTCTTGATTTGTTTTCAGAACCAATATACTCCATTTCCAAAATGGACTTTTTTAATCTAAAACAAGAATTCACGCATATCTGAACACCTATCAACTAAATTTGATTTAGCCAACGTAACTGAAGAATCTTTCAGAAAGTTTTAGAAGAAATTGGCATCAATTTCTTCGAAACTTAGTGAAAAATGGGCCTCGGTAAAGATGACATGAGAACGGTTTTTATTAAAGAATAAAGCGTGAATAGAAGGTTCAGAAATGCAATTCAAAGTGTGTCTAAATAATCCAAGCCTTTCTAGTACTTCAGAGGAAAATCGCCTTCCAGGAAGAGTTTAGAAGATACGTTGTACAAAACTAAAAAACGACAAGATAAAAACTTAGTGTGATCATGGAGGTGTTAACGAGTTAACAGCAGCAGAAGTAGCCAATCGACAATTCGGGCACAAACATATAGCTCATCACCACCATCAAACGCATCAGTGATGGTGTAGTAGTAACTCCACCGAGTAACTCCATAAACATGTGTCATAATGCTAGGAAGTTAACTAGTGACGAAGCTTTGGCTTATTATATTGCCTCGAAATAATCTACTACATACTCTTACAAGCAGACAAGGAAGTGATCAATGAAAACAAGACATGAACTTCTTCCATAGTATCATAGCGTAGTTGAGTCCAAAATATCTTGTTATCCTTCAAAGGAGCCCATTTCTGTTACGAATGCATGTACAGATATTATCCTACAAGCACTGATAATTATAGCACAAGCACAAGCACTATTAATAAGCAACAAGTTAAGAAGCAAATAGGGTTGTAATGGCAGTTCTGGTCTAGTACGTATAAACAGAAATTTTGGGAACTCCTCAGCTTTGAGATTAGCTGATGACTGTCTAACTGGCATGAAACCCCACTAATTCTCTTGCTTAGCTCTCTTAGCTCTCTCTCTCTCTCTCTCTCATTATTTCTTAATTCCTAAAAATAATAATTCAAATCAATGTCAAACGTTTTATTCTCTTAATTCGTCGGTCCTAATTAGGATAACATCATTAAAATTAGAGTTCATTTCGTTCTTGAGTACCTAATTTGCCGAAAGAATCCCCATTCTAAAATAAAAATTAAAAAAGACTTAGCAATTTAAAAAAGTTTGCGATGTACTTTCAAGCCCTTGCTCCTCTTCGTCGTCACCCCCGCCATCTTCGAAAATACCATTTGGACACTTTGTAATAAGGAAAAACCCGGTTAATTTCGATCGGATCGGATGCTTGTGAAATTTTTATGAGTCTACCTTAAAAGGAAAAGAGCGCACATTTTCCACTGCTCCTTTTTATTACCCATCCGATCCCCTCTTCCACTTCTTTCGAAACGGATAGTTAAATTTTGGCATTCGATTTTTCGACTCACATTTAAGACTGTTTTCAAAGACTAGATCACTATCCTTATTTCAAATCACTCAATAATAAATTTTCCTCTTACATTTACATTTACCTTTTACATTTACAAAATTTAAAAGTAAAATAGTCATTACGTTAAACTTGAAGAGATTTACCGCTAAACACCAAATCACTTTTTTTGAACTGCTCGACGCACGTTTCGCTAACCATGTTACCATCATCAGGAGATGATTTAATCTAATTCTAAAACTAAACTATATACTATTTATATGAAAAACCCTACCTAACGAAACGTGTAAAATCATGAACCGTGAAGTTTACTAAGCCTTACATTAATAATTGAAAAAGCTGACTGAACGGGATAGGCCCTTTATCTCAGTTCATGATGTTCTTCCATTGTTCTATTTGAATGCTTTCATATACATCCAAAGCCCTATTAGTATTAACACTTTCGATTAGTCTTAAATTACTAACATTTACACTGTGGTCGTGTTCGATTGCATGTTGGACAACACAAGATTTTTCATTTCTCCCATATCTAATGTGGGCAATATGTTCTTTATATCTTGTTAATATGGATCTTTTTGTTTGCCCAATATACCTTCGATCACAGTCTTGACAACTAATTTCGTAAAGCCCTGACTTTTCATGTTGCTCTACTTTATCCTTTGGATTACCCAGAACTTCTCTTAATTTATTATATGGTTTATACACAACCTTAATGTCCACTTTTTTCAAAATGTTATCTAGCCCTCTTGTCAATTGGGCATCAAATGGTATTACCATGAATTTCTTTGTGTTCTGATCCTTTTGAAAAGTCGAAGATTCTTTCAATAATTTTCTGAACTAATTAATTTATTTTATTTATATATTTTTTTTCTAATTAATTTATCTACAATGTTCTTATTAGGACCATTCACTTCAGATACCTCCCTAATTAATTTTAATTATTTGTTATAATTATCTTTATTTAAAGGACAATTTATTAAGCTTAATTAAAGATCTCAATTAAATATTCTTTCAATAATTTTCTGAACTTATGTTTTCTAATTAATTTATCTACAATTGTCTTATTATAACCATTCACTTTAGATACCTCCCTAATTAATTTTAATTATTTGTTATAATTATCTTTATTTAAAGGAAAATTTATTAATCTATTTACCATAAAATTTAAACTGGTCATCTTATTTTGGAAGCTATGATGTGAATCGTTATGAATGTATCTCGAAGTGGTGGTGTTTTTTGTGAAAATATCAAAATCTAACCTATTTTTATTGTTTCTACTGACTAAACATTGTTTCCGAGTTCATGCGTGAATATTATATTTTGGGATTTACTATTTCAGTTCTTAATAAAATCATCTATATTTTCATTTTCGAATCGAAAATGCCATCCACACATCTTAACCATACCTTTGGAAAGTAACCGAACATCTTTTACCTCGGTTTCAAATTTACTCATAAATAAGTTGGCTAAGAACGGTGACAGAGCATTGCCCATTGCCGTTCCTTCTTGTTGTTCATAAAACCTGTTATTAAGCTGAAAACAATTTTGCTTCATACATAATCTTGTTAAGGAGTACTCTAGAAACAATCTTGGTATTAAAACTTTTTAACTCGAGTAACTCCCTCAGGTATTTCAAGGTATGTGGAATCGGGACACTCGGGAACAAGGATGAAACGTGAAAGGAAACCAAAATCTCACTTTCCTGTAGATGTGTGTTTCTGACTTTTTATATGAATTTGGTTGAGTTTATCACAGAACAGGAAGTTAGTTGGTTTGGTAGATTTTCAAATTCCTTTGTTAACCACTTTGCCAAGTTGTATGTTGGAGAATCAATGGCTGATACAATTGGTCTCATTGATTTTCTTGGTTTATGAATTTTTGGTAGAGTATACAATCTCGGCACTTTTGGATTAGAAACATGTAGTTTGCTTTTAAGAGAAGGAGAAATAAGGCTGTTACAAGATTTCAATGTGTCTCTGACTTTGTTAATCATTTTTGACAATGGATTCCTAGCTAATCGTTTATAAAGACCCTTTTGAATTAATTTTCAACGCGTTCAAAGTAATCAGGTTTGTCCATTACTACAACCTTATTTCCCTTATCAGGTTTTAAATAAAAACAATCCTTCTCTCGCAGACGCTCGACAATCTTAGAAATATTTGGCATTTTTTGACTTTTATTTGAAATATTTTTTGCAATTTTGCTTTTACATGACACTCTGACGAAAGCTTTGGAAGTCTCCGGTAAGTGTTTAATACCAGTTTCAATACCGGCTACCATATCCTCCAAAGCACTTCGGGATGCCGGCAAAGCAAAATTGAGACCTTTATTTAAAAGATCTGGTTCTGGATTGTCGAACGTCTGAGTTGAAAGATTTTCTACTATGTTGATGCTATTTTCTGGAAGATGTTCTTTCGACTGCTCAATTTTTAGTTTTTTAGGGATGGGTGGGGCCCGTCCCCAGTCAAGTAATCAACAAAAAGTTCATATATATATATATATATATATATATATATATATATATATATATATATATATATATATATATATATATAATAAAATCTATATAAAAAATCAGTTAGGGATGACAATCTTCCAACACAAATAATTAAATAATGCAAACTATATATCTAGGTCGTTATCTTTTATTGCGAACTTCTATTTTTCCGGTGGTGCATACCCTGCATTTATTGAAAAATGCGCTTATAAAACAAAAGGCAGATATATAAAAAAGGCAAATCAGTTGAAGAAAAAAACTACAGACCTATAGCGCTACTAAAGAACTTTAATATTAATATTAAAGAAGACATTTTATAAAAGCTTGATAGGACTTTTAGAAAAGTACTATATAATTAGTGATAACCAAAATGGCTTCAGAAAAGGAAAATCAACAATTAGGGCAATATTTTAGTCAATCGCGTATATATCCAATTTATTAAATGTTCTAAAAGAACCGCGATGACAATGTGCATTGGTTTGTCTAAAGCTTTTGATAATGTTAACAATGAAGTACGGTATACAAAATTGAGTAACTAGAGCATAAGAGGCAATGCTTTAAAACTGATTAAATCGTATTTGAAAAATCGTAAGCAACAGGTATTAATAAAGAATATTGATGGCAGTGCCTTTCTCTCAGAGAGGGTACATGTTACAAAAGTGTTCCGCAGGGTTCGGTTTTGGATTCATTGTTGTTTGTACTATGTATTAATGATATTACTAATGTGTTGAGTGAACAAATAATTATGTATGCAGATGATCTAAACCTTATATTTAATGAGGGGAGCATTGGGGATGTACGAGCAAGTGTACATATATATATATATATATATATATATATATATATATATATATATATATATATATATATATATATATATATATCTCATCTTGAATGCATCAAAAACACAGTGCATTCTTTTTGAAAATCGCAAAAGTAATGACATCAATTTTGTTTACAACAACAGTGTATTTAAGATTGGATTGGAGGGCCCATATTGAAAAACTCGCGTTGGATGTATCAAGATATTCGTATGCCTTGAGAGTAATTTCCAAAACTGTAGGGATAGATGCAGCAATTTCGGCGTATCACGCATTCGTTCGGTCTAGGATATGATACAGATTGATTTTGTAGGAGACTCATCTGATATGCATAGAATATTTCAACTTCAAAATATATGTAATCGAGCAATTTTTAAATTGAGTTATAATGATAGTTGTAGGGATATATTTGTTAGAAGAAGGATTTTCACTTTGTTAAGCATGTTTATTCATGATTCTTTTATGTTTGTATATAACAACAAAGAACTTTTTGAGTAATTCCAAAATGCACACGAGAATGCGATACGACATAAATCCGATGTTTTACCATCAAGATATAATTTTAGTTATATTCAAAAGAATGTTAACTTTATCATCATAAAAATATAAACAGTTTTCCTCTAAATTTCCGGTTAATGTCCAAATGATGATTTAGTGATAAGAACAGATTTAATATAGCTAACAAAACTTTTGTATATTTTTTATTAGAATAGTATTCATTATTAGTGGAACAATATTATTGATTAATTGATTGTTTGAGTTATCTTTTTTGTTATTCTTTGTAAGAATTATTTATAATGTTTATTATATTTAATATTTTATGTTCACAATGTTCCGTGACAACATTTGAAATAAACTTCAATTTTTTTTTTAAATAAACTTCAACAATTGAATTCCGGCATTTACAAATGTACATTTAATTGGGACAAATAAATCTTTATGATACAAATATATATATCATCATCATCATCAACCTGTATCGATGCACTGCAGGATGAAGGCCTCTTTAGTATGTTTCCAACATTCACGGTCCTGGGCTTTCCTTTGCCACTCGGGTCCAATATACTTAACGATGTCATCAATCCATCGTGCTTTCGGTCTTCTTCGCGAACATTTGCGATCAAGCGGTATCACTCCAGGATTGCCTTGGTCCATCTGTCGTCCCATCGCCTCGCTATATGGCCTGCCCATCTCCATTTCAATTGCTTTACTCTTCCAATGATGTCACAGAGCTTTCTTTGTTCCCTGATCCATGTGCAGGACTTTCACTCTCGTCTTGTATGCCAAGCATACATCTTTCCATTCCCCTCTGTGCCACCCAAAGTTTTTGAATTGATGTCCGTATATCATATCATAACGGGTAGAACCCACTGATCGAAGACCTTTCTTTTCAAGCAAAGTGAGAGTTTGCTCGTAAACACTACGTTGAGCCTACCAAATGCCTGCCCGCTACATTTAATACGCCGTTCCACCTCGCAGGCGGTATTCCCCTCCATTGAAATCCTCTGCCCAAGATATATAAAGCTGTCCATAATCTCCAAATCCCTTCCTAAAACTGAAATTCTTCTGTCCTGAGCAAAATTATTGAACATAACAGGTCAATTCTATATATATATATATATATATATATATATATATATATATATATATATATATATATATATATATATATATATATATATATATATATATACTCTCTTTCATTTTCAAGCCAAATGGTTCACAGTTCTTGTATGCGTCTTTGCAGCTCCTCTGGGTCTTGTGAAATGAGAATAATATCATCTGCAAATCTAAGATGGTTTAAGTTTGCACCATTGATCTTTACACCATCCTGCTCCCAATCCAGTTTACGGAATACTTCTTCAAGGCCAGCCGAGAAAAGAATAGGCGATATTGCGTCACCCTGCCGTACACCTCGTTCTACATTAATTCCCACTTCAAGATCATCAAGGTGAATTGTGACTGTAGCTCCATCATATATCGATTCTAATAGGTTTACATAGGCTCTCTCTACACCTTGGCTAAGCAGTGCATCCATTATCGCATGGTTTGTGATGGAATCAAATGCTTTTTCGTAGTCGATAAAAGCCGAGCACACTGACATGGTGTATTCGTTGTGCCTTTCTATGATCTGCTGTACAACCTGGATGTGATTCATTGTACTAAATCCACTTCTGAATGCTGCTTCTTCTCTTGGTTGTGCGTTAATCTCGTGTTTTTAATATTCTTTTAGAAATTATCTTAGTGAAAACTTTGTACATTACAGATAGGAGGCTTATTGGACGGTAGTTCTTTAAATTTTCCTGTGCTCCTTTTTTATGTAAAAGGATCACTTCTGCATTTTTCCGGTCAAGTCAGGTACTTTTTGTTATATATATTTTGAGTATAATTGTGCCAGTGTTTTATGTAACGTCCTACCACCAGCTTTTAGCATTTCGACAGTTACACTGTCCTTTCCTGGAGCCTTGCCGTTTTTCATCAATACTATAGCATTTGTTACTTCCTCCACTAGGATATCTGGCATTTGTTCTTCCGTGGGTATTGTTGTCTTTGATTGGTTCTGATCTTCATATAACTGGGAATAAAATTTTCTGACAATCTCAAACATTTGGGTACGCGCCCCGCACACTGTGCCATCCTCACGCTTTAAAGCATATATTTGCGTTCTTTTGTTTCTCAGCTTCTGTTTAGCTTTGTTAATTCCTTTGTTTTCTTTCAGGGTTTTTTGCGCTAGCTGCATATTGAATCGGCGCGTGTCCTCTCTGATACGTTTTCTTATAGTTTTGCGCGGTCAGTATACTCGACCCTGCCAAAAGGATTACCTGCATTTCTCATTGCTCGCCGTATCTTCATTAAATCAATGGTCTCACTGGAGATTTTTGTTTGTTTGGAACATTTTTCTTCTGGTGCTATTGAAGCATA
>JARFXV010002382.1:0-107500 GCA_031761425.1 Cosmopolites sordidus | reverse complement strand
TACATGAAAAACATAATTTAGGAATCTCTAATGATTTAGTTATTTTAATATTTCTAAAAATGTTTAATTTTTATTTTTTAATATATTGTTTAGATTATAGAAATTTATGTTTTTATTATTATTCCATTTATATTAATATGATATTAATAGGCTATATGTTTTAAGGAAAGTTTTTGTCTAAAAAATACAAAGAATCGTTGATTAAATTTACGAAACTAATTTCCCTTACACCCTGTATATTATAACTGAATGTTAAGATTGTTTATAATAGCCAAGTACTAAATAAAGATTATTATTAATGTTACAATCTACTCTTGTAAAAAATTCTTCATTTCTGTATTATTCAAAAAGACCATAAAAGATAAAAACCCACTTCAAGACCAGAGCCACCTCCAATTGAGATAACCGCGTCGAAATTAGAGCAATTTTTCTCTCGACAATCTAATTGTGAAACAGAATCCACGCTTTGGGCTTAAAAAAGAAAATAAATTAACAGGTTAAAAAGGTTTGCGATGTTCTTTCCACCCACAATGCTTCTCCTCTAATTTCAATCGTCGTCAGTCCTTGCTATTTTCGGAAAAATCGTCCGACAACTTTGTATTAAGTAAAAATCTAACTAATTTCGATAATAAATGCCGATTTTTATGATTCCACCTTTAAAAGCAGTGAAGCGTAACAAATTACATAATTTACAGTACTTCAACAACATTTTTCCTTTTATTAGGCTCTCTAACTCCTCCAACTGTTCCTGCAAGCGGGCAGTTTTCGTATACTTTTTAACTGTTTCACTCTGCTCTGTTTTTTGTACAAATTTTGATCTTTTCATCGGTTTCTAAGGAGGCAATTTATAAATATACAGGGTGTAAAAGAAATAACTGTAAATAAACATATCGCAATATACGCGTACAGAAGACAAATTTGGTTTTAATTGGAATTTAAATACACACTCTGAAATAATGCTTATCGCTAATAGTCAATTCGGTGTTTCCATTTATCAATACTTCCACTTCTTTCATTTTTTGGCTGATTTACGGCTGATGCCTAATCTTTAAAAAATAGTTTAACAATGTTCATTAGTTTATTTGTAGTGTATTCGTTAAACAATAACAAATTATTATTGGCTAAATAATTTTACATATATTCGCTTAAAATGATAACACTTATCATAGCTTTCGAAAACTTGAGATTTGTCAAATGACATTACATCAGTATATTAAATCTAATGAACTTCCTTCAGTGGGTTACGAACTAAGACCAGTGTTCAGCTCGGAACAAGAAGAAGAGCTGGCCAATTATGTTTTGAAATGTTCCACAATTTATGTTGATCATCCGACAACAAATTTTACAACTTGACTGGCATGTTTGAATCCGTCTACCATACTCTTCCGACCTTGCGCCCTCCGAAAAAAATAACTTTCGCAAATTTTGCCAATGATGCTCTACATTATTTTAAACAAAAAGTTTCTATAAAACATGTATCAAAAATACAAGCATTTCCGCGGAAAACATTATTTTCTTTTCCTAACAATTTTCAACGTTGCCAATTGTTAGGAAAATTCAGTTTCCTGATTTTTTATATATATATATATATATATATATATATATATATATATATATATATATATATATATATATATATATATATATAATGTAGTAGATAACGTTTTTAAATCATTCCGGGTGTCGATCCGTTGATCCTGTGAAGAGTCACGACGTTTCGCCAAAATCGTATTTGGCATTTTCAAGTGTTGTCCGCTTCGACTGAAGAGTCCAACTGACCTTCACGGGTCGTTGTGTTCGCTTTTATAGTTCATGGTCCTCTATTGTTCTTCGTGTTTGGGTTTCTTGGCGGCGAATGGCCTTCCTGATACAATTTTCTGAGTATCAATTTTGTCTAAGGGCTGTGGAAATTTTTGGTAGTTCCTCGCTTCGTGTATCTGGTAGTGTCAAGGATCTGGAAATCAAGGTGTTCGCTACTCCTTGGATTTGAGCAGGATGATGACGCGATTTAGTGTTGAGGTATCGGTATGAGTTGGTTTCCTATACACTGTGTATTCGAGTGTTCCAGAAACGTCGTGACTCTTCACAGGATCAACGGATCGACACCCGGAATGATTTAGAAACACACACATATATATATATATATATATATATATATATATATATATATATATATATATATATATATATATATATATATATATATATATATATATATATTAATTGTAAATGTACATTTCTGCATAAATTTAATTTGTTTTTACAAAAAAAGGTAAACTTACATACTAATGTCGGTAATCTCATAGCTGAAATTACTAGCACTCATTATTCACACAATAACACGTTTTAAATGTCACATTAAAAAACACATGATAAATTATTTTTTTAAATTAAATATTTCCACCGTAAATTCGTAAATATCTCAGCGTTCCGGTAAATATAGAAAAAGTGACAACACTGCTTGTTTTTTAAGTTGGCAACGCCGTATAACACGTGTCTGTTAAAAAAGTTATAAGTGTAAAAACAGTTAGTGTATTACGAAGTTAAATGTGTCCAAATCAGTAACTTTTCAACTTGTGTTCAGATCAGTAAAAATTGTGACCGAAAAATTGAATGAAAAACGAATCGCTCAACAAAAAATGTGGTTTAAATAGAAAAAACTTTGTGGGAACCTCAACAGAAAATAAAGATAGAGTTCTTCTATTAACTCTATCTAAGATTGAAGCAAAAATAGACGAAAGAGGAAAGAAAGAGGCAATAAAATGAAAGAAACGACTGACAGAGAGGATCAAGAGCCAACTTTTATGGATGGTAGACGGATTGTGGATTTAAAAAGTGTAGTTCTTGTAAGCAAGCTTTATCCATGCAATATATTAAAAATGAAACAAGTCGAGGATTGGGCTCACATTAATTAGTAGGATGCCATAATTGCTTGATTATAAATCAAGTATCCAGGAGCAGTGAAGCTACGAGCAGAAGCAGCACCGTGAATCAAGTAACAAGCGTAGTCTTCGCTTCTACACAAATTATAAAGCTCATTAGATAAGAAAATATATTTATTAACAATAACGATATGTTATTTTTAGAAGTTTGGGTTCAAATTCTTAAATTATTTGTTTTTATGGGTGCTTCACATACTAGACTAGGATGGTCTAGGATTTCTTGATTTCAAAACGTATAAAAAATACGAAACAGAGATTAGATTAACATCAGAAAAAATGGCCAAAAATAGTTGTGCAGATGCAGCAGCTTTATCTTAAATAAAGAATTTCCTTTTTATGCTTTTCATTCAAAAATAAATGTTCAAACTAAAATTTAAAATAAGTTTTTTCACTTAGTCTATCCTCTTTGGCCTGATACAATCCAGGATGATCTCAAAGTTGAGTCATTTATTTTAGCAGGTTGTAGAACTCGTAAAAGTAAGTAATTTTACAAAAAATCCTTTATATAAAAGTTGAAAATAAATAAATTATTAACAGTTACAAAATTTGAAAGTAAACCTGGCTTTTTGATATTCGCGACTACTGGGTTGTAACAAACACATTAAGTATTTGTTTACTGCTGATACTGGGTATGACTAGTTTTATGTTTATTAGTATTTATTTTAAGTGCGATTTCGATATGACCAGTTTTTATGGGCAACAACGAACTTGTAGACATAATATTAACTTACGTGAAATGCCACCAAATGCAGCCGAGCCACCAAATGCAGCCGAGGTCTACAATCTGATAAAATAATTGACTCAACTTTGAGAACACCCTGTATATGTATACATGACAAATACAGAGTTTTCTTTATATGATGCAGACAAATGTACAATAGCTGCTTGTACCGTATAAAAAACTATAGCCACATTTTTAGCTCTCAGCTGATTGATGACAATGTTGCCGTAATTTATTAGACATAAATTCATTTATTTATTTTTTTCTCAACAACCGCCCAATGAATATTAATAAAACTGTACATAATTGGTTATAAACCATTTAAATTACATAATCTCAAAGGAAAGGAAAGGTGAGAGGCGCAACAGCATCTAAGGCTATTTAACGACTGGACCTACAGCTTAACGTGGGTTCCGAACCACGGTCATCAGCTACCGACAAACTCAGGCCAGCACCCCCCCTCAGACCATCAACCCTTGGTTATGTGCCTACCCACAAGTCTATCAGGAGGCCTACCGACTGGCGAGTGAACAACATAGAACACTTCTCAGAAGGCATCCGGCCTTATCCAGTCTTTAACTGGTGTGACTGAGGGGTAATTCGTTGTCGTATTTTGTACTCTTGCCTAGATACAACAATATGTGTGGGCGTGTGTGTACATAAGTGTATGTGTGTGTGTAGGGTAGGAAGTAAGACGGACAGAAGAATTAAAGAAAAACATCCATCCGAGCGCTGGAATCGAACCAGCTACATTTGGATTGCCAGGCAGGCGACTAACCCACCAGACCACCCCGGCCGGCACATAATCTCAAAGCTTAGACCGCTTGATTGCGTTTAGTGTATATTTCTAACATGTATTTGTAAGTATTATGTTAGTGATCTCCATAAGATCACATATAAAATTACGATAATTTAAAATTGCAATAACTTTTGAACAGCTTAGTCAATCGATTTGAAATTTTCGCAGTAGCTTAAGGATTAAGTAAAGAATATTCTGTCAAATTTTTAAACGTTATGTAGCATTTAGGCATACCTCCGATACATCCTTAAAGTTTTAAATATGTATCATTAATAATTATCAAAAATTATATTTAGAGGTTTCAATTGATATTTATGAATTATTAAATATTTCATGTTCGTAGTTGAGCAAAAATGTTTTTGCCGAAAAGTTAGAATTAAAGTTTATTCACTACTTTTCTTCTATTCACTAAATTTGTTAATTTATTATTGGCCCTGGTGGACCACGAGAAGTTCATTTAGAGGCGTTTGTTGTTGTTAGCCTTCCTTTGCGCCCATATTGATTTCATTCATTCGCTATGAGCTTTTTTCCTTTCGTCAGACCAAGTTGTTCCGGGCTTCCTACATTTTTTTCTCTCTGGCCAGCCTCCCAAACGTCAACCTTGTGTCTGAAACAGACTCTATCCTGAATTTCATTTTGTGTAATATTTGCTGATCTTAGGTCCTCTTTAATTGCAGCAATCCATTTAATTATTTCTACTTTAGCTCTACTCCCATTTTCATAATATTCGACTATTTGTCTAGTTAGCCAACTCGGATTCATCCGTTTTATGTGTCCGTAAAACTTAAGTCTTCTTTTTCTCATATCGCTATGTATATCTGCGTATTGTTCGATTTCTTGGTTTTCTCGAAGTCGGTATGTTGTGCTATTTATTTGTTTGGGGCCTAAGATTTTTCTTATGATTTTTCTTTCCTCCTTTTCAATGTCCTCGATGCCTCTCTTTCTATTCAAAATGAACGTTTCTGCCCCATATAGACATTCTGGCTAAATAACTGTGTTGTAATGTCTCAGTTTTGTGTTTTTAGATATGGATTTTTTGTTCTAAATATTTTGTGTAAGTCTCAATGCCGTTTCCATTTTTTGACATCTACCCTTATTGGCCGCTTTTTCCAACCCATTTTCCATTATTAGTTCACCCAAATATTTGAATTGAGAGACTCGTCTGATGTTACCATATTTTGTTTTTAAAAATGGGGTTCTTAGTCTGTTGCTTCTCTGTTGTCTTGTGTCTTTTCAAAGAAAATTTGGAGTCCTACTTTTCTGCTGTTTCTTTTAGGATTTCAATCTGTTTTTGTGTCGTTAATATATCTTGAGCCAAAATTGCTAGATCATCAGCAAACGCCAGACAATCAATTTTGATGTTGGTCCTCCCCAGTTTAATGGGCTGGTCAATATTCAGGGACGACTTTTTTCACGCCACTCCTGTATTACTTTTTTTAGAACACAGTTAAATAAGAGTGGCGAAAGTCCATCCCCTTATCTTACTCCAGTTTTAATTTCGAAGAGTTCTGAGATGTCACCCATGAGTTGAACTTTTGACTTTGTGTTAGTTAATGTTGCTTTAATAATAGCCAGCGTTTTCAGATCTAGTCCCTGTTCTTTCAAGATTTGGAATAAAGATGCGCGGTCAATAGAATCATATGCTTTTTTGAAATCTACAAATGTACAGACGAGATTTTTATTGTACAGTTTTTGATGTCTTAGGATTAACTTTAGATTCAGGATCTGTTCAGGGCAGGATCTGCCCGGTCGAAAACCTGCTTGATATTCACCAATTTTAGGTTCTAACTGTCCCTGTGCTCGGTCTAGTAGACATTAAGATAGAATCTTGTAGCAAACTGGGAGAAGAGATATCCCTCTGTAGTTGTTTACATCCGTTCTATCTCCTTTCTTGTGTAGTGGATGGATTAGAACATCTTTCCAATCTTCCGGAATCCGTTCAGTTCGCCAAACTTCTTCTAGAATTTTTGTTATTTCCTTGATTGCACCTGGACCACCGGATTTCAAATGTTCAGCAGTGATTCTATCTTCACCAGAAGCTTTGTTATTTTTAAGCCGCTTGATTTGCCTAATCATTTCATCTTCATTCGGTGGTAATGAATCTGGGTTTGTTTGTTTGGGGTTTAGTGTTGGTAATTTGTTTAAGGGCTCAGGACAGTTTAGTATTTGTTCAAAATATTTCGCAATTTCTTTGCAATTGTCTTGGTTATTTAGAGCTAATTGTCCGTTTTCCTTTTGGAAGCAAAGACTTTGGGGTTGATAGCCTGTTAATTTAGTTTTAAATGTTTTGTAAAAGTTTCGGGTGTTATTTTTTTCAAAATCTTTCTCTATTTCATTAAGTTGATTGTTTTCATATTTTCTTTTAGTTTGTCTAATTAGCTTCGATGTTTCTTTTCTTACTTCCAAAAAGATGTTATAGTTTATTGCTGTTTTTTCACTGTTCCAATCTTTGAATGCTTTACTTCGGCTTAATACTGCTTGCTCGCAAATTTCATCCCACCACGGATGTTTTCTACGTTTTTGTAAAGGAACCAACTTTAAGGTTGTTTTAATAATTTTTTGTTTCAATTCTTGCAGTTCTGCGCTGGTTGTTTATCAAGCTCTTCTGTTAGAGCTGGTTTTATTTTGGTTTGGTCGAACTTTGGTATTAGCAGTCACTTTTGAATAAGTTTTAGAGGTTTTAAGCTAAGTTTAATTCTAGTCAAGTAGTGATCAGTGTCTATGTTAGCTCCTTTTCTGAGTTGAACATTCAAAATCTCTTTATAATTGGGGTACGAAATGGCAATATGGTCAATTCGAAATTCACCTATGTACGTGTTTGGGCACCTCCAAGTCTTTTGTTTTATTATTTTCTTCTTAAAATGGGTTGACTTTATTTTTAGATTAAACTGCGAACATAGTTCAACCAATCTTCTACCATTAGTCTACCATTAGTCCATTAATGAGAGAGAAAACTGCCGACTGTTTTCCTGTACTTTCTTTCTATCCCTAGTTCGGCGTTGAAATCACCCAATAGGATTTTTACATGGTTATAGGGAACTTTTGAAAAAGTCTTTTCCAGAATTTCCCAGGACTTATTTAGTTTTTCAGGATTAGATTTATTTTCATCGTTAACTGGGAGGTGTGCATTAATTAATGTATAGTTTTTGTCAGCACACTTGAGGGATAGTGTCATAAGTCGATTATTTACTAGCTGGACATTAGTTACAGAACCAAGAATGTTTCTTGAGATAGCGAAAGCAACACCGAGATGTGGTGTATTTTTGAGTATTCTTTTGTCCGTTTTACTTTTAAAAAGTCTGTAGTTCCTGAATTCCAAGGTGTTATTATCTGTCAGTCTGGTTTCTTGTAAAGCTAAAATTTGGATTTTTGTGATTCCATGTTCGGTTTCAGACGTTGGCCAGAGGTCTCCGACTCCCTCTGAAAGATTTTGCGTTTAAGCCCGGACGCCCCAGAATCCGAAAGTCCGGTTGTTGGCAAAGGATTTTCATCCTCCTGGGGTAATTTTGTAATTACTAGAACGCTTCATCTTTTACTTTGAATTAAAGGTTTGAATCATGACGGTTCAGAGGTTAAGACTGGAGGGGTTAGTTCCAGAATTTAAATATCAGCCGCACCACTGGTGACCAGACGCTGACCACTCAACCACTTTTTTTGCTCTAAATTTGTTCATATTTGTTATTATTAATTTAATTCTAGCTTATTGGTACAATTTGCTCTTTCTTTGTTAATTATACATTATTATCCAGCATTATTATGATTTTGTGACAAATTTGAGATTTTTACTACTTTTGCCTCCGATTGTATCTCCAATATATACTTAAAGTAAGTCTTTACTTTAGTAAATTTACATAAGTTACTACTTAAGTAAGTATTTACTTAGAAAAAGTTTTGCGATGTTTGTTATAGCCGCAATCACAACCCAAAACCCTTCCAAATCGTACTTTTCATCGTCGTTCATCCCCGGTCCATTAACAAAAAACTCTTTCGGACACTTTCTAATAAAAAAAACAGTCTGGCTAATTTCGATGGAAAATGCCCGTGGAATTTTCATGAGTCTACCTTGAAAGGAAAAAAGAGGAGAACATTTTCAGCTGATTTTTTCAGCGCTCCCTTTTATTATACATCCGTTTCTCCTGTTCCAACCCCCAAATCTCGAAACCGGATGGATGGATGGAACCGCAAATAAAGGAGATACAAGAAACATTTAACCAACAGGAGATAAGACATTTCTACAAGTACATTAAGGCAGTAAAAAGCAGCTTCACCCTAGAGAGACCTTGATGTATCATGCAAATGGCGATATGTTAACTGACATGGACAGGATACTAGGGCAATGGAAGACATATTTTGAAACCCTATTAAACGCAATAACGAGAGAAGGTCATAGTGATAGGCCACAATTTATGTATGCAGCCTAGCCATTGGTAGATGTACCATTATTGCAGAAGATGAACGAAAGTTTAATGAAACTTAAAAGTAATAAAACCCCCGAGATAAATAACATACCTTCAGAACTACTAAAGCTTGGAGGCAAAGAATTATCCATCAAGCCGTTCATCAATTAATAGTTAATAACATCGGGAAGAATGAGCAGTTGCCTACAGAGTGGCAGCCGGCGGAATTATGCCTAATTCATAAAAAGAAGATAAATTGAAATGCCACGAGAAATATCATGGCATATTATTGCTTTGCACAACTTATAAAGTTCTAACAAACATAGCAAGGATAGCGATAGCAAAAGTAGCGAGGATATCACGTACATCGAAAACGGAATGAGCGAATATCCGGCAGCATTTAGAAGACGATGCTCAACAATAGATGAATTATTTATACTCCGTCAAATAATGGAGAAAACAACCGAATTTAATACTCCTTTATTCCAGATGTTCGTAGATTTCAGACAAATGTACGACCGCGTACAAAGAGCAGTACTATATACCATAAGGCCATGGAGGAAATGGGAATACCAACTAACATTATCAAATTAAACAGGATGATGAAGCTGAATTCCAAGTCAAACAGACATATACGTAAAGGCAGAGGCGTGGGCCATCACCTACGGCCTCGCGGTCCAAGGGGCCTCGGGCCTCGAAGGCGCAGCTTTCTAAATATATAGAAAAATCTATCTAGGGCTTAAAACCCGTGACCGCGGATAAAGATTTTACTCATCACAAAACGATAAATCCCACCGGCTAGCAAGTATTTGGCAATACTAACCTACCACATACATTTTTTTTGTAATCTAGTCTACCTAATAGCCACACTTGCTCAGTGAGTACTTGATTTTTCGGCCAATTTGACGCCAAGTTTATGGCAGAACCTCGCTGGGTAACTGTTAGCGTATAAGTTGATGTGAACCTACGGCCGTAGATTAGAAGCAATTTGACAGCAAAACCTGCAGTTAATTTGAAGTAAAACATTCGGTTAACTTAACGTCAATAACTGACTAGTTGAACTAAAGTTACTGAACAGCCTGATGCCAACTTAAACGCAACTTCTTGCTCTCCAACTCTTTCTGTCGAATTCGGACTTTATCAGACACAAGGTGGGAAAGCAGAATCAAGACAGTAAAGGTCATATTATTACAATTTGGTGCTGACATTGAATGCATTGAAAGCTTGAAAAACCCTACATCAAAAAACCTCACACCAAAGAATCAGACACACTTAGTGATTGTGATTCGACTTTGAACAAAATGCTCAGCTTAGAATGTATCATATCATTACATTTATGGTATGAGATATTATCATGTGTTAATATAATAAGCAAACTATGACAATCTGTACAAATCCCTTTAAGCATTGTTTTAAGTACAAATCCCTTTAAGCATTGTACAAATCCCTTTAAGCATACATTTGTATACATTTTGTGACGTTCGATTATGAAAGCAGCGATGAACCTATACAGTTTCCCAAGAACCGGTACGAAACTCATTTTTTTAACACCACGATTGATTCCATATTGAGCAATATGGATTCAAGTGTTATATCTTTAAATCCACATTTTAATAATTTTGGTTTTCTCTATGATTTAAGTAAGTTAAAAAATATTCCAAAAGAGCGTATATTAAAAAACTGTCAAGATTTACACGCAGTCCTGTTTACCCAACTTTATTAAAGATGTGAAAGAGCTACTCCAATATATAACAAAAAAACAACTTAAAAGAAGTAATGTCTGAATGATTATGGCGTGTTCATATATTTTTTTCCTTTATTTGGGTTTTTCGCCCCTATCTAAAACTCAAAAAATATCAAAAATACCTGTTTTTGAAATTTCTGACACAATTAAAAGAGTAGGAAATAAATATAACATAAGAACGACATTTAAAACAAAAAATACTCTTAGATCTCTATTAACAAAGACTAAACCAAACAATATACAACAAAATACCAAAAATGTGGTTTATAAAATTCCCTGCGAATGTGGCAAATTCTATATAGGTGAGACATCTAGACCGTTAGATGTTAGAGTAAAAGAGCATACAAACCTTCTTAGAAAGGCCGATTTTACTAAATCTAGAATTTGTCAACACGCATGGGAATCGGGTCATAAAATCAATTGGAATAATTCCAAAACGGTATTAAAAGAATCGGTAACAAAATACAGAAGAATATTAGAAACCGCTATAATTAATTTAAATAAATATAACTGTATTGCTATGCCTTCGGTAGATTTAAATTCAATATGGTTCCCGATTCTAAAGAATACAATTAAACACATTTAAATATTTGAATACACAATCAGTACAATAAACAATCACACAGTAAACATTACCTATATATATTTTTTGGTAGTATGTCACTGTCATGAAAATCTATTGTTGTCAATGTAAGTATCGTTGACATATACAAAAAAATATATTTACTTTCACTCGTTACTTTATATATTACAAATTAATATAATTTATTTTTTAGTTTAGTTTTGAAAACGGGAGGAGAGTACCCCCCCGAAACGTTAACCTTAAAAGTTTGTCAAATTTTTTATAACATTTTTATATCTTTAAAATTTTGTTCGTTAGGCAAATTTATTACAAAAAAGAATCACTGAGAAATTTGTCTCCCTTTGGTTTTTTTTTTACCCAGTGATTCTTTCTTTAAATAAGAACAGGTATTTTTAATATTTTTTGAGTTTTAGATAGTGGCGAAAAACCCAAATAAAGAAAAAAAACTTAAAAGAAATTTACCCAAATATTTATATTATCATTCCAATTTTGTTAACAGTACCAGGAAGTTCATCATTCGCTGGAAGGAAGTAAGCTACAGCATCAGCTTTTCAAAATTAAAACTAATAAAAAAATATTTAAGAAGTACAATTGGTCAGCAAAGACTTTCAGGTTTGGCAATTGTTTCTGTTGAAGCAGACAGCATTTAAGTTGAATTACAATCCAGTTATTAAGAAGTTCAGAAAGGCAAAAAGCAGGAAATTTCTGTTTCTTTCATTCTATACTGTTAGTTATTACTTAATAATTTTAGTTAAAGTCGATATAGTTGCATGTTTATGTATAAAAATTTGTTAGTTTCAAAAAAGGTTTTTCTCTATATAAAATCTGTCCTCTTGTACTAGCAGATGGTCTCGTAAAATTTATCTGCCCACAACAAATTACGGTCTTGCCCAGCCACTGCGTAAACGTATACGTTTACGTATATTACAATATATTGATTTTTTTTCATGTAAAGGGGGCGGTAGTCCAGAAAAGGTTGGAGAATTCTGCTACATAGAATGTATTTTTTTATTTTACAATGGGTATATTCAAATTTGCTAGTCGCGAAATATTCTTGAGATCCATGTAACAAGAAAATAATTCTCCATCGTTTGCTTCAAATAATATTCTTATAATTCTGCTTTCAATTCATTTTTTTAAGGTAAAAATGAACCTTTTTGTCATTACTAAATTAGAAATATAAATTCACATAACCACAAGCCTCTTATTTTTCTTAATCCGTCCCTCCAAATTGGAATAACAACAACGAAATTAGAGATATGTTTTTCTTGACAATCAAATTAAGTGACAGAACCCACGTTTTCAGCTTAAAAAACAAAATGAATTAACCGTTTTAAAAGTTCTGCGATCTTCCTTCCGCCCACAACACTCCTCCCCTACTTTTCATCGCCTGCCATCGTCTACTCCTCCCTTGGCATTTTCCGAAAAATCGTCCGAGCACTTCGTAATAAGAAAAAGCCCGACTAATTTTATGGGGAAATGCCGGTAGAATTTTTATGAGTTCACCTTAAAAGTAGTGAAGTAGAAAGAAATTACGGTACTTGTACTGGATTTTCTCTTTTATTAGGCTTCATTTCTCCTCCTGCAACTCGTTCAAACGGGTAGTTTTGTTTTACTTTTTGATAATGTCGCTCTGTCTTTTCCTTTCTCTTCACTGGTTTCTAATGAGCATTTGCGTGGAAATACTAGGGTGTAACAAAACAATTTGCGTTTTTGAGGTACTTGGTTATTCACTCCACCTCCTCGGAGCCATTCCTATACTTGCAAATGTGAGAAAACGATAGTGTAGAATACGCCTAAATTCCCTAAAAGTTTTTTAGTGTTTGTTCTAGGATCTGCAACCACAGCTGCACTTAAAACGTCAACATCGAAAGACAATGGGTCTACACCTAACTTCAAGACTCATGTCTCCTTCTCGGGAACTTTTTAAAGCAGAGCTGAGCGATGTGAATTGATAGGGATCTTCTCCCTACTTATGAATCTCACGAATGGAGGCAGTCGCTTTAAACACTTTTTTATAATAATATCGTAAAATTACAATAATTTCGCAACTTATTTAACCGTGAATATTTCGCAGTGTCTATGTATGTATGTACCAGGTGTCCCATTAAGGATGGATCGCGGCCGTATCTTGAAAACTATTTATCACACAGCTTTGGGGAAAAAAAAAATGTACTAAAATGATCATGAGAAATTCACCAAAAATATTTTTAAGCTTCTAAAACGACCGCAAGAGGGCGTGACGAGCTAAACATTTTTAAAAATCATTTTTTGTGCGTATTTTCAAGTGTTAACCGAGTAAGAAAAATTCTCAGTTATAATTAGCAAACTGTCTCGTACAACTTCGTTTTATGACATTTTGTCGTAACTTCGCGAATAAAGAAGTTGGGGGGGGGGGGGGGGAGTTTTACCTATTTAGATAAAAAGTCATCTAATGTCCGTGTGCCTAAACCGATTTTCCTCAATTTGGATTCATTTAAAAGGTAATTGCTGAGACAATCGGATAATCTGGGAGATAAATTATTTAGTTTATAAATGAAACCGCGAGGTGGCGTTACATTCAACAATAGCTTTTTTGAAGTTTTGCTCAGTTTTTTCAAATGAAATGGTACAGCTTTTACTACATGGCAAGAAAGGTAATTTAAAGAGGAATCATCCAGTGAAAACCCGAAATCGATATCTCTGACATGTCGATATATCGATTTTTCTGAAAAAATCAGTTATTATTTCACTACTACCTATTTCACTACTACCTACTACCATTAAGTTAAAAAAAATATTAACCTAATGTTTGCCTTCCTTCACACTTTACCGAGGCTTAGGACTGGTCCAAATTCTTCATGCCATATTAATTTGGAGAGTGTTTAAAGGCCAACAATGAAGATAATAATAATAACAACAGTCAAATAAAATTAACAGCACCACAATGTTCAAAATGTTTAATGTTCAAAATGCCTTCCATCCTTAGAAATGCAAAGATTTATTTTTCGACGAGTACTAAAAACGGCAGTTTCAATTTCCGCTCTTGAAATGCTGGTTATTGAATCTTGAATTACTTCAATCATGTTTTCTCGTGTGGTAGGACGAGTTTGAAAAACAAAAACACTAGACGTGTAAACACCTTCTTCGAATAATGCCTTCTTTCGGGATATTGACTTCCATATTGCCGCTCTGCAATACATGCATTTTCAAAACATTGGAAATACACCGCCAACATGTCATAGGCCTCGTTATTCGTAAAAGGCATTGTTAGATATTATAATAATTATTAATAATCAATAAATACAATGTTGAAAATGTAATGTATTTCAAAACTGACAAGTAAATTTGACTGTTTTTGTTTGTTTCCATGGTTCCCTTCTTACACTCTTTGTGTAATGTACCTAAGGATTGCATGCGTTTATTTGGAAACCCGAAAACGCATAATTTCATTCATCCATTCATTTAGTTTAAAAGAAAGAGTAGGTATATTTATTAATGACTGATTTCATTATTCTGTCAAGGAGTATTTAAGCATCACAAAAGAGAAAATGCAACAATTGGGGAAAGGCATTTTTTCCGCTTATGTAATTAAATCAGAAAATATTATCAAGGTCAGAATTGGAACATTTATGATGATTGATACTGAATAGATAATTTTATTTTTTAAATAAAATTGTTGCGGTTGCTATTGCGACCTAAATATTAAGACCAATTTTTAACTTAATATTACGGTAAAAATTAACTGATTTTTTTCAGAAAAATCTTCTTCAAAAAATCTCTTGACATGTCAGAGATATCGATTTTGGGTTTTCACTGGACGATTCCTCTTTAAATTACCTTTCTTGCCATGTAGTAAAAGCTGTACCATTCCATTTGAAAAAACTGAACAAAACTTCAAAAAAACTATTGTTGAATGTAACGCCACCTCGCGTATCTGATTGTCCCAGCAATTGCCTTTTAAATGAATCTAAATTGAGGAAAATCGGTTTAGGTAAGCGGACACTTAGACGACTTTTTATCTAAATAGGAGACAGTTTGCTAATTATAACTGAGAATTTTTCTTACTCGGTTAACACTTGAAAATACACAAAAAAAGTGATTTTTAAAAATGTTTAGCTCGTCACGCCCTCTTGCGGTCGTTTTAGAATCTTAAAAATATTTTTGGTGAATTTCTCATGATCATTTTAGTACTTTTTTTTTTCCCCCAAAGCTGTGGGATAAATAGTTTTCAAGATACGGCCGCGATCCATCCTTAATGGGACACCTGGTATATATGTATGTATATATATATATATATATATATATATATATATATATATATATATATATATATATATATATATATATTATAATTAATTAATTCGTTTTATAAGAAAAAGATCAACAGAAAAACGACATGGAAAAGTCCATCTGAACTCACAAATGATATTAATTATATCATATCAAAAGATAAAGCAATATTTTGCAATTTTATAGGATAAACTACCGAAAAGAGCGCGAAAGAATGATAAGATCAAAAAGGGATTCTGGGAAGCTACTAGAGAGGTGCAGAGATTTTGAAATTGCTTTGTCGAACCGCTTTGCTGTGTTGCAAGACAAAATAGAAGATGGAAATTACAGACCAATATGAAGAAACCGCCAACAATCAACAATTGCTAAACTTTAAACAATGTGCTTGAAACTTCAATAGCACAACAGATAAATGTTTCAAAGAGTTAAAAATCTCCAACGAGATCATTAATTTAATGAAAAAACGGAGGAGAATAAAGAATGCAGACAGTTTTTTTGCTAGAGTCGACAACGTGGAGCTTTGCAAAACTGTAGGAAAACGTATTCGAGAGGAAACGCGCCGATTTAACATGCAGCTAGTGCAAAAAACTCTGGAATAAGAGAAATTATCAAATCCTTAATGAGTGAGGATGGTATAGTGCGCAGGAAATGGACAGAAATGTTAGAGGTTGTCCGAAAATTTTATTCAAAGTTATATGAGAATCAGAACCAGGCAAGAACAGCAATGCACACTGAAGAACAAGTGCCGGATATCCAGGTGGAGGAAGTGACAAAGGCTGTAGACTCGATGAAAAATGGCAAGGATCCAGGAAAGGATAGTATAACTGTGGAGATGTTAAAAGCTGGTTTTCGGACTTTACATAAAACACTAGCAAAATTATACTCAAAATGTCTGAAACAACAAGAAGTACCCGGCTTATGGAAAAATGCAGAAGTGATTATTTTACATAAGAATGGAGCACGGGAAGATTTAAAGAACTACCGTCCAATAAGCCTCCTATCAGTGGTGTACAAAGTTTTCACCAAGATAATATCCAAAAGAATGCTAAGAAAACTTAATGACGTACAACCAAGGGAGCAAGCAGGATTTATAAGAGGATTCAGTACACTGGATCACATCCAGGTTCTACAGCAGGCTATAGAAAGACACAACGAATACACTATGCCACTGTGCTTGGCTTTTATCGATTATAAAAAAGTAACAAAAAACGTAAAAGTAATAAATGAGTTTCTGAACGAATTATGTTGGTTACACTGATGGCTGTATCACCGATGTACGCCATTTTAAACCCCTCCTTACCTCAGTTGTATTCGCGATGCGGTGCCGTTAGGTTGTAGACGTAGCGAGTCAGTGCCGCAAAAATACCTCCAAAGTTGTGACCGTTTTATTCGACGGTGTTTGTTTTTATTATGGTAGGGTTAAGCTTACGTGTCAAGTGACAGTAAAGTAGCATAACTATTCGTTTTCCTATTTTGGTGTTCGAAGAGGTATCTTGTAACGGATTTTTAGGTTATAGACATGTGTTTGTCATATAAGGCAAAATTTAAAGGTAGAGATGAAAGTAACAGCTTTTTACTTTCATCCCATTATGATCGTGATAACTCAAAGCATATTTTATTATATTTTTTTTATATTTTAAAGTAATACAGATCTACTTTCTTATTTCAGAATGCCTAACATACATAAATCAAGGACCAGTAGAGGTTTAGTTACTGCAGAAGTAAAGGATTTGGCTGCAGAAGAAGTACTTCTCAGAAAAGTACAATTTCGAGACGCTGCCAATTCATATCAGCTGTGCCATGTAACTTTATATAGAAATGTGCAAAAGAAGAGAAAAATGCTTGAAAAAGGTTCAACAAGACTTCCAGATGTAGGATCGAAAAGAAGCGTTTTTACTGACGAGGAAGAAAAAATACTGGCCGAGTATTTACTCCATTGTTCTCAAATTAATTACGAATTATCAACCAAAGAAGTACAAAAGCTAGCATTTCAACTAGCAATTAAAGATAATAAAAAAATCCCAGCTCGTGGAGGTCCAATGAATGTGCTGGTGGCAACTGGCTGAGATTGTTTATGCGTCGTAATCCGACATTATCAAGCCCCGCAAGCAACAAGTATTGCTCGAGCGACGGGCTTCAATCAAAGCAATGCTGAATTGTTTTTGAATTGTGAACGAAAAAGGTTTAAGGATCATTTTATCGAAACAGTGATAATAAACGCAGTGATGCGTCCCAAGGGTCAATTGGAAGGGTGAACAGAAGTGATCGGATGCAGAAAGATGATTTCAACATATTTTTGAATCATTTTAAAACTCATGCAAGACCATCTAAAAAAATAAGTGCATTCTTTTAGACTAACACAATTTCCATATAGCACTGAAGAATATTGACTTACGTAGAGTTTATGGCATTGCCCTTTTGACTTTCCCACCACACTGCACACACAAGATGCAACGGCTTGATCGCAGTGGACCTCTGAAAAAGGCCGTCAATACATACTGTGACAACTGGATGAGATCAAACGCTGGAAAAGTTATGACGATATACGATATACCGAGGACAGTCCTAGACTCTTTTCCGATGCGGTAACATCGCAAAATATTTGCTTGTACAGGGATATGGCCCGTGGGTACACGAGTGTTTACAGACGTCGACTTCTTGCCTAGCTCCGTCACTGATCGGCAATTAGAAAATGGTGCAGTTCCAATACCAAACCCGATTCCATCAACAAGTCGTCAGATTGATGCAATGCGCTCATCATCATCAAGCAAGCATGCAATTTCGTCTGAGTGTGAGTTACGCTCACCAACACCATTAGTAACACCACCATTGGTAGCTTCACCGCCTTCGCTAACTTCACCATTACTGTCAAGAATGCCCTCAATAATGGCCTTGCCATCAACAACTATTTCGGAAGTAGATGTGGCTATTTCATTGACATGCTCTGACAATTTACATATCCCATCTACCTCTTCAGCTAGTGTTTAGAACGTCACGATGACATTGCTTAGCCCCTATGAAGTTGAGCCCCTACCAAAAGCAGGACGTAGAAAGAATAATAGTAAGGGAAGAAAAGGCAGAAAACCAGCATTAATGACTGATACTACAAACAAGCTTGAAATTCAAAAACAAAACGAAAGAAAGCTTAGAGCCAAATAAGTTAGTGAAACCCATTTTGCAGTTTGATAAAGAGACAAAAAAGCCAAGGGCTTCAGTTATTAAGAACACTATAAAAAAACAACACAAAAGAAGAAAAAAATGCTAAAATAACTAAGGATAGTAATAATTCAGACAGCGACGATTGCTTGTGTTTAATGAGTATGGAATCCTTTTCAAACAGCAGGTCAAATGAAAACTGTGTATAATGCCTAGTGTCAGCTCAAGTAAACTGCACTAATAATGAAATAAGTTGTGTGTCGTAATTGTTTCATATCCATAATTGTCTCATTTTTAAATAATATTGATTATTTTAGAAGATTGCTTCCTAGAAATTATTGATTGATTTGTCCGTTACTTTATGATAGTTCATTTTTTAAAAAGGAACAAAACAATGTTTTACTTTGTTATCTATCACTTTTATTTTTAAACAAAATGTTGTGTGACTATAGTTTCGTAAAACAGTTTTAAAGTAGTGTTTGAGAATGTAAAGTCGTTTTACGAAACTATAGTCACACAACATTTTGTTTAAAAATAAAAGTGATAGATAACAAAGTAAAACATTGTTTTATTCCTTTCCTAGAAATGCTTTTTTTTATAATAGTGATACTAAAGTAAAACCTAAAAGGCTGATTATAAATAAATATGATATGATATGATTATGAAAGAAATTTTGTTTTTATTTACAATGCTACAACCATCCGCTTACACTGCTCTAAGGTAAGGATGGTACTAACAAATTCCACTTTGTTATTTGGTCGTTTTTCTCAAAATATTTAATATCAATTGCATTTAAGCTGATGTTAAAAGATAGCTGAGAGACCAATCTACCATGTGTACTGATTAGAATTTTGATATTCAAAAAGCTCTGTGAAATATTACAAGAAAATTAAAAATTGTTACGTTTATCCCTGGTCTCCCCTAATTGTTATTTAGGGCCTCAATTTCCACTGTAAGTTAAAAGTTTTAAAACAAATCTGTTAAAAACTCTTCAAGTTAAAGTCAACCGAAACCTCGAACTATATTTAAATTCTTAAATCGCAACCGCCGACTATTGAGAACAAGATGAAAAAACTCTGTTCGTACGGGTAAACAAATTTTGCATTAAACTTCTTCAGCTGGAAGTTTTCCAACGGGAAAAGCCACAAAGAAAAAAGAACGGTGCAACCGTGGAACTGTTTCGTTTCGGGGGACTTTTTCCCTTCCAATTCCAGTCCGTTCCAGTCCTGAATGGAGATTTTTGTCAAACAATTTCTTTTCAGCGTTAACTTTCGTGAATTCGATAGATCAATCTCGGGAAAAAGTTCAAATAGAATTTTGCTTTGTCCTTCAGATCTTTAAAGAACTTTAGAGAAGGAAAAGGTTTTATGTAGTAGAACTTTAAACTTTAAACACAACATAACATAGTTGATATATTGTCCACTTTATTTAGATGAAATCATACAAATATTGATAATGTTTAGAAATACAAGTTTATTTCTTCCGAATATTATTATTTCTTCGAAATAATTGTTCATTTCTTCGAATGAATCTGGGTTTGTTTGTTTAGGGTTTACTGTTGGTAATCTGTTTAAGGGCTCAGGACAGTTTAGTAGTTGTTCAAAGTATTTCGCAATTTCTTTGCAATTGTCTTGGTTATTTAGAGCTAATTGTCCATTTTCCTTTTGGAAGCAAATACTTTAGGGTTGATAGCGTCTTAATTTGGTTTTAAATGTTTTGTAAAAGTTTCGGGTGTTATTTTTTTGGAAATCATTTTCTATTTCATTAAATTGATTGTTGTTATATTTTCTTTTAGTTGGTCCAATTAGCTTTGGTGTTTCTTTTCTTACTTCCAAAAAGATGTTATAATTTATTTCTGTTTTTTTACTGTTCCAATCTTTGCATGCTTTACTTTGGTTTAATACTGCTTGCTCGCATACTTCATCCCACCAGGGATGTTTCCTACGTTTTTGTAAAGGGACCAACTTTAAGGCTGTTTTAATAATTATTTGTTCCAGTTCTTGCTGGTTGTTTATCAAACTCTTCTGTTAGGGTTGATTAGTTTAGAAATTAATATAATTTATTTTTTATATTCGTTTTGAAAATGGGAGTATACTTCCCGAAACGATAAAAAAATTGTATTTATTTCATACATTTACATAAGAACAAATATTTTTGATATTTTTTGGGTTTTAGATCTTGGTGAAAAACCCAAAAAAAGAAAAATAGATATATATGAACACGCCATAATCATTCAAACATTACTTATGTATTAAAATCACCCAAAAGAAGATAAGTAGATATTATGAACCCACTTGGTAGTGATTATTTCATATAACCGAACGACTACTGAATTTTCAACATATCTACACCAAGGTAGGTTTAATTGTATTTTATACAATAAATTATGTATACATGGCGGCGCAGGGCAAAACGCATATATTTTTGATCAACTAGTATTTTGCAAAGAAAGGGGTAACGACATCGTCACACCGCCAACGATGAGCTAATGCAATTTTAGACATGTCACCGTGAACCGTAATTCTGTAGTTACCATCAACGTCTTTTCCATCGACAGTTCAACATTGAACGCGAAAAGCCAATTCCAGATCGAAACACGATACTCCGATGGGTTGAAGCATTTCGAACTACCGAATCTGTTATAAAGAGAAAACCATCCGGCTTTCCCCGTACCATTCGGACTCCAGACAATATCGAAACAGTGAGAAGGACGATTCTTGTTAGTCCTCAGCGTTCCACTAAGCGCCAAGCTTAAGCTCTGGGTATGTCTCATAGATCGTAACAACGGATTTGGCATGACGACCTGAAATTTCATCCCTACAAAATAATGATTGTGTAAAAGTTGACCGAAAGGAATTTTACACAGCGCAAACAGGAGTTTTGTGCGAGAATGCACGCCATTTTTGCTGATGACCCTGATGCCGCGATAATGATGACTGATGAAGCATATTTTCATATAAAAACATTTAAATAGATATGTAAACAAGCAGAACTGTAGGTACTGGGCGGCAGAGAATTTACTCACAAGAGCTGCACCTAGGACCTCTCCATAGTGAAAAAGTGACAGTGTGGTGCGGAATTTCCAAATTAAGGATCGTTGGTCCTTACTTTTTTGAAGAGGAGTAAAAAACAGCAACAGTGACTTCGGCATGTTATGGTGACATGTGACAACAACTGCGACAAGTAAACATGGGAGAACTCTGGCTCCAACAAGACGGTGCCGCAGCTCAAACGGCGAGAGCACCAATGGAATGTGTTCGATAAATGTCTCCTCAATCTGTGATCTTCCGTTTCGGCGATGTTTCTGGGCCCCCACGCTCTCCAGACTTGTTTGCATGCGACTTAATTTTATGGGTTATTTTAAGTTTAGAGTGTACACCAACAAACCGCGAACAATGTAGGACCTGAAAGAGTACCAGACGAAATTACTTTAAGAGAGATGCACAACTTTCAAGAGATACTGCTGATGTGTGACCGCGAAAAAGGGCAACATTTAACTGAGATTATTTTCCACAATTAATTAATATATAAGTGCACTGTTATTATTTCATTTAGCTGTACAAAACATGTACACTATATGGCTATTATATGATACCTTATACAATAGATTATTTATGGTGTAGCATTCGAAAAGACGCAGTAGAATTTTTGACTATTTGTCTTTATTTCCTTTAAGTCCCCAAAAAAAATCAATATATGCTTGACCCATTCAGCAGACTTAAGGAACTCGATATTTTATCGTAGTTTAGTACCTTAAAAATGCAATAAAACGGTCCGGATATAAATCCTTCCGATAACAGGAGACAGGAAGGCGACGAGAACTGTTTAATTACAGGCCAGATTTCCTAAGAAAATCGTGGAAAACCCGATAGGGACAAAAACCTTTTTATATTCAAAGTTTACACTCAATCAAACATTTTTACCGATGGCGATCGCCGATCGCCTTCGGCCTTTAAAACCCCCATTTCTCGCTTTATTATTCGCCTATAGCGCGTTTTTATTTTCTCTTTTTCGTTTGCTTATTTTTTCCTCGTTCGTTTCTCCTTTGTTCGTTCTTGCGGAACACTAAAGTGAAACAACATTGAAATATATACTACCCTTCATAAACATTTTAAATAATCCATTATAATTTGCTAATAATAATAAGAAAAATAAAAATGCTGAATGAAATAATACTAATGAGAAACAAATAACAAATTGACTACGCAATTTGCTCACCAACGAAAGCATAGAATATAGTACCAAATATTGGCCGATTTGAATGAAATAAACCGAAAAATATTTTATTCAATTTAACTTTAAGAGTTTAGTAGTTATTATACGCGTTAATCTCGTTAAATAAGTTTTAAGTTATGTAAACAATCTGTAATATTTTTTTTAATGCAATAATAATTAACTTAAAATTAAAATAATCACTGTTAAAGCTAAATGTTCCTAATATTGACCACTAAACAGTAATTACTGACCACTAAGTTCCAAATAATGACAACAATTTTATTTATCATATATAAGTTTTATAACAAAACTCTTTGTAATTTTATTTCCTTATAATTATAAAGTTATATAAAATTGAAAATAAATTTCTAAACTTAGTACCGATGATGCGTCGACAGTTTCCGAAAAAACCCGAGCGCTTGTGACCTCTCAATGGTATGAAACGTAAACACGTACGCCAATATCGGGTCGGCTCGGAACAATTCGGAAGTTATTCCAAAGTTTACTTTCGCGCCCTTTCCAAAAAGAAGTTCGGAGAGAATCGGAGTATCGGGCAAATAAAATAATGTATCTATCTTAGTCATGGTTCTGTAGGTTTAACCTATATATTTGACACTTGTTGGTTTGCTAGCGATTTGAAAATATATTTCTTTTAATTGTTATTTAGGCTTTCGGTGCTGTTTTCGACGTTATAGTCATATATCTTTAGATAAGATATGGAGGCTCAAAGGTAAGCTCAGAATGAAATATTGAAATTAGATTAGGGTTCCTTGTTTTTTGCATTAGGTTTTATAACTTTTATTTAAATTATTTAAATCATGTAGGGAAATCAAATTAAAGTACCAAATTTGTAAGAAGGAATATTGTACACATGAAGCAATACAATTTTACTTATATTATATTTTTACTTATATATACTTATTTATTTATTAATTATTAAATTAGATCAAATGTGAAGTACAAGTAGCCTGAAATAAGATACCTCTAAAAGCTTATTTACACTATATATTGTATCGTACAATTTCTCATTATATTTAACGTAAGCAGCTTGTTTTACGTTTACACCGTCCAATTGCTATCTGATTTGCAAGATTTTTTTTATCGTGTTTTATCGTACATCTTAATTTTAATATTACGTTTATTTTTTTTTTAGATTGAGTGAAGCAAAAAGAGATTGTGAAATTGATTATGAAATATGAAAATCACCCGTGTCTGTATGATACGAAACATACGTTTTATTCTAATAAACATGCTTGGATAAGGGTTTTACCAATGATAACTCAGAAGTTCAAAAATCTCAATATTTTAATTGAAGCTGATGATGTAAAAAGAAAATGAAATAATTTACGTTCTCAAAGTGGTCTGTATGAGGCGTTCAGGAATGGAAACAGATGAGTTGTATGAACCATCAAGGTGGTGGTATGAAAAACTAATGTTTCTTATTTCATATATAAAGTCTCGAAAAGGGAAAAGTTCAGTTATAATATTAAATATTGATTCTAATGAAAACATGGACAACTTTCTTGATGCATCTGTAGGAACAGATTATTCAAAGTCCGCCAAAGAAGGGACACTAGTCAAGTTTGGACAATAGTGTTAATATAACACCTGTCATGAGAAAAGCTAAAAAAGCAAGAGTTACCGCTCCATTTGATGATATAATAATTGGAATAATAGTAGACACTTGATCTTTTAGGACAAAGCTTAGTAGCCTCAACCGAATCAACCCCAAAATCAGATATTCAAATATTTGCCGATTATGGAGCAAGAGAGTTAAAGGGCATCAACGATGAAGAATTGTTAAATGATGCAAAACATTTTATATTAAACAAGAAAACAATTTCAAAAACAACAATAGAATAGTGCAGCATATATTAAGATTAAAGAAAAAGATATATAGAGTTACTGATAAATATGTTTATTATTATATTTCACATAAAAATTAGAAATTAAATTGTCTTACTGCTTCCCATTGCCAAGGCACAAATCCTTCATTGTTGAAATAATTAATAAACATTCGCCTTATTTCAATAGCTCCGTTGCTAGATCTATTAGCATTACTTCTCTCTAAGTTAGTGAGACATTCATTAGACCTCCAATTTCTATCCTGTACGGTAATTAGATTAAAATTTTCATCGTCAATACTTTTAAGATAAAACTGTTTTAAATCTGTTTTCCTATTATAATTATGTAGAGCACAACAGTAAATACATTGAACTTTTTCAACAGATAATATTATTTCGGTTTGCAAAACTTGAAAACGGTTTGTTAATATTCCAAAAGCATTTTCAACTACTCTTCTGGAACGACTTAATCTATAATTACACACTTTTTCAGCTGTAGAAGACCGCATACCCCAAGACTTCATTATATGTTTTATCAGTCGAAATGCATCATCAGTTACAATGACATATGGGACTTTTTATCAGAATGTGGTACTACTATTGTTATAAACGCCTCCATCGCTAATACGTCCATTGCATTCAACATCAACATAGATAAAATTGTAATCTGCATCTACTAGAGTCAATAAGACAATACTATAGAGACCTTTGTAATTGAAATAATTTGATGCAGCTTCTTTTCTTGCTCTAAAAGCAATATGTTTTCATTAAGAGCACCTAAACAATTAGGAAAATTCCATTGTGTTTGAAATCGATTTGCAATCAATAGCCAATCTTCTTTAGCCAAAGACGTTTTTATATAGTCATCTTTTAGAACATTATATATCGCCTTTGTTATTTCTATTATTATTAAAGACCGGATTTTATGCATTTTACATATATATGCAAATTCTGCATATTTTGTGATTTTAAAGGAAAAATGGATATTTTAGGAACTATTGCATATCTAAGCATGTTTTGGGATTTCTGTATTCTTTTCTTACGTTTAATGGTCGCACGGTGCCGTGTCTGGGCGGTCCCGGTCTGCAGATTGGGTTTTCCCTAATGGGGCAATAAAATAAAATAAGTACAAAAACTTCTATTTTTATTTATTTTCTCATATTTGTTACTGTTTGCAAAGGTTACAGACTGGTGCCAGCCTAAATTCGTTACTCGAAGTACCGACGCCTAGTGACTTAACTTATATTTATTCTGTAAACTTTGCTGTTTGTCAGTATTATTCACGTTGTCATTTGTTGTAGTCGCAGTTATCATTGTGCAGTTAGTAAGTGCAAACAAAGTGAAAGTGAAAGCAGTGATTATGTCGAAAATACTATGTACTTCTTGGATTAAGCCTTACCCAGAACTTGCTTTGGACGGCGATCAGGTTTTTTGCAAATCTTGTTCAAAAATTGTTTCCTGCTCAAAGAAATTTCAAATAGACCAACATATTAAGACGCCGTCTCACGTAGCTAAGGTTAGAAACATGAAGAAGTCTGGGCCCATACAGTCAACGCTGAAGCAGTCATTTGAGATTTTTAAAAACGGAAACCATGACCAGTCAGAATTTAACGTAGATCTATGTAAAACGTTCTTGGCTGCTAATATTCCTTTAAACAAGTTAACCAACCCGCAAGTTAAGGCCTTTCTGCAAAAATATACAAAATTTAATGCTCCAGATGAATCAACATTATGAAAAAAACGTCGTTGGAAAGGTATTTGGTACCGTGATAGATGAAATAAAAAAAGAAATTGGAGGTAACTATATGTATATTATTGTCGACGAAACAACTGATTCGTGTGGTCGTTACATAGTTAATTTAATGATCGAAAAACTCACAGAAGAAGAACCTGGAAAAGCTTACCTTATAGCCGTAAAAGAAGTGGAAAAAACAAACAATCTTACAGTTACACGTTTTATTCAAGAAACCTTAACACATTTCTTTTTGCCGAACTCAGTTCCTACAGATAAAATTCTTGTCCTGTTGTCCGATGCTGCGCCGTATATGATAAAGGCAGGAAAGAATTTAAAAATATTTTATGAAAATTTGATTCATGTAACTTGTCTAGCTCACGGATTAAATAGGGTTACGGAAAGTATTAGAGTTTCTTTTTCGTTGGTCAATGACCTAATAGCAAATGTCAAAAAGATATTCATAAAGGCTCCATTGAGAGTGCAGTTTTACAAAGAGAATTTGCCCGGAGTACCATTACCCCCTGAGCCTGTCGTGACCAGATGGGGCACCTGGATTCGTGCGGCATTATTTTATGCAGATAATTTTCAAAAATTGAAGGACTTAATCTCACAAATGTCTGGTGATGATTCACAGTGCATCCAAAAATCGAAAGAAATATTTCAAAGTACTGTAGTGGAACAACAGCATATTAAGTGTAACTATGTATTTATAGCAGACAGTATTTTGCAACTAGAGGAATCGTGTACAAGTTTACCAGAGTCGATGAATATAATAGAGACATGTGTACAAAATTGCAAAAATATACGAGGTGAGGTAGGGAAAACAGTAGTGGCAAAAACAGAAAATTTGATAGAAAAAAACACAGGTTTCAAGATTTTAAGGCAGGTCGTAGACATAATGTCAGGGAAAACTGTAAATAATTTAGCTATTGGGCCTGCCTTAGTTCCGAAAATAAAATTTTGCCCTATAACATCAGTAGATGTAGAAAGATCGTTTTCTTTGTATACACATTTCCTTAATGATAGATGCCACAATTTTCTAGTTCAGAACCTTGAAGCACACATTATAACTAGTGCGTTTTATAATTTCTTGAGTTAATATTAATATTTAGTATAAGTTTCATATAAAACATTGTATTAGGTGTTAACTGAATTATTAAAGTATATTATATTATAACTTGAATTTATCTTTATTCAATACTCAATCACCTAATTAAATGAAAATGTAATTTAGGAAATCAAAATTTAGTTGCATATTCACTGCATATTTACGGATTTTTTGCATATATCCTGCATAAATTAAAAAAAATATGTGCATATATATGCGCATATTCTTAAGGTTTTTGGTTGCATATAATCCGGTCTTTAATTATTATATTCAAAAGTGCAGGCAATGATATTCGAAAATAACAAGTGAAACTTTGAATATCGAACGGTAACTAATAATCTATAATAATAAAATATAATTCTAACATTTTTGACGTAACAATTTTAAAAGTTGTTCTATATACCTCGTCTTTGATGTAATACTTTCACGAAGAACAGTGTTTTCTCGTTTTATAAAATGTGCAATTTTATATAATAGCATATTTGAGCTCATCCTACAGAAGTTCTTAAAAATTTGTGGATTTTCAAATTTCAGTTCTTTGAATATCATACTATAAATACCATTGCCAAAATTCCTACGCTGAAGTCACATATGTGACCATAGCCTTCTTTTTCAGCGGTTCTTATTTTTAGATACATTAACAGGTCTTCGTCAAATTAATAAAAATAAGCACAGTCCAATACCACCGATAACAATATTGTTTCTCATTCTAGATCTTTAGAAATATATGTCAACACCTTTGAATATAAAACTAAGTTTATATTCAAAGTAATTTTATTCAAAGGTAAACACACAGATTAAAGAATGAAAAATTATGGGTTAATTTCGTATTTTTGAATTACAGATAAATATTAAATAAAGTAGGAAGAAAAATGACAGTGTGAATATCCAAAATATAAATCGTACTAAATGATCTACTCGAACGAATTCTCATAAGAAATCTCTTTCGAGAAATCGTACGATATGGTGTAAATGAGCCATAATGGAATGAGATATTAATCGTTAGTGACAAATATCATTTCCTACATTAAAACCCTTGGTTTGAAACACAAAACTAAAAATATTTACCACAAATATTTACAACATCAATTCATTTGATTTTAATTTATTTCGCGAGCCATGTTAGTATCATCAAGAAATGATTCAATCTGTTCATTCATGGGGTTCTAAGTAGACATATTTTTGAAAATAATATTTCACGATTTCACCGAAATTTCTTTTCTACCAGTCAGTTGCAATTACTTTCCTGAAATATTTTCTATCTGCTAAAGCAGAATCCTTTTAACTTATCCCCTGAGCAAAATTTTAATTTCTGTTTATTTTTTTTTTATGATATAGGATATTCAGAACGCTATGCCAGTAGCAACATTGTTACACCAGATTAGCACTATTCGTCCTAATCTTCTAAAGATATTTTACTCTAATATTCTCTATGCTAGTCTCTATTATTTACAGCAAAATTGATATAAACTCCATTGGCGTCCTCGACGAAAGGACGAACAACGTACATATCATAATGTAAAATCTACAACAGAATTAGTATTGTCAGCGGCAGTACAATAATAGGGTTTTGTTGGGACTCCAGTCCCGTCTCGAAATCTATAGGAAAGGAAATTCGTTCTACTTTCAATAGATTTCTGAATTCAAAAACGGTCTGGTGTTTATTGAATAATACTCAGAGATATGGACGACGTTTTGCTAACACAATAAGTTATTTCAAACAATGATTCTGTAAGGCCAGCAACCTGTTAGTTCCGAAGTTTTATATAATATTACCGTTTAATAATGTCGGTTTTTTTGCAACATGGGCTTTTATTACCATAACAAAATAAACTACCTTAATAATCAAGGGTTCTGAACAAAATAGCTTTTGGATTTTTGAGGCCAACCATTCATCAAGCTAAATTTTCGCTTCTTCGTAATATTGTAAGTGTTGTTCTGGAAGTCCGATCAAAATAAGTAGTAGTCTGAAGGGGCTAAGTCGGGTGAATACGGCGGGTGGGGTAAGAATATATATATTTTTCAATTGAGAAGCCAAAAATATGTCAACTAAAAACTAAACAAAAAATAACATATTTAAACAAAAATCTTGACGAAAAATGTATAAATTTATAATTAATACTATAATGTAAATATTATTATTATTATTCACGTATGGGCCCTGGTGGACCACGCGAAGTACAATTAGAGGCGTTTGTTGTTGTTCCAGTCTTCCTACATTTTTCTCTCTGGCCAACCTTCCAAACGTTAACCTTGTGTCTGAAACAGCGTCTATCCTGAATTTCAGTTTGTGTAATATTTGCTGATCTTAGGTCCTCTTTAATTGCAGCAATCCATTTAATTATTTCCACTTTAGCTCTGCTCCTATTTTCATAAAATTCGACTATTTGTCTAGTTAGCCTACTCGGATTCATCCGTTTTATGTGTCCGTAAAACTTAGGTCTTCTTTTTTTCATATCGCTATGTATATCTATGTATTGTTTGATTTCTTGGTTTTCTCGAAGTCGGTATGTTGTGCTATTTATTTGTTTGGGACCTAGGATTTTTCTTATGATTTTTCTTTCCTTCTTTTCAATGTCCTCGATGTCCCTCTTTCTATTCAAAATGAGCGTTTCTGCAGCATATAGACATTCTGGCTTAATAACTGTGTTGTAATGTCTCAGTTCTGTGTTTTTAGATAGGCATTTTTGTTGTAAATGTTTTGTGTAAGCCTCAATGCCGTTTCCATTTTTTGACATCTACCCTTATTGGCCGCTTTTTCCAACCCACTTTCCATGATTATTTCACCCAAATATTTGAATTGAGAGACTCGTCTGATGTTACCATAATTTGTTTTTAGAAATGGTTTTCTTAGTCTGTTGCAGGTCACGTATTGTGTCTTTTCAAAGGAAATTTAGAGTCCTATCTTTTCTGCTGTTTCTTTTAGGATTTCATTCTGTTTCTGTACCTTAATACATCTTGAGCTAAAATTGCTAGATCATTAGCAAATGCCAGATAATCAATTTTGATGTTGGTTCTCCCCAGTTTAATGGGCTGGTCAATATTAAGGGACGACTTTTTTTCACGCCACTCCTGTATTACTTTTTCTAGAACACAGTTAAATAAGAGTGGCGAGAGTCCATCCCCTTGTCTCAATCCAATTTTAATTTCGAAGGGCTCTGAGATGTCACCCATGAATTTAACTTTTGACCTTGTGTTAGTTAACGTTGCTTTAATAATTGCCAGCGTTTTCACATCTAGTCCTTGTTCTTTCAAGATTCGAAATAAAGATTCGCGGTCAATAGAATCATATGCTTTTTTGAAATCCACAAATATACAGACGAGATTTTTATTGTACAGTTTTTGATGTCTTAGAATCAACTTTAGATTCAGGATCTGATCAGATAGAAGATATTAGATAGAATATATCAGATAGAAGATAGAAGATATTATAAAAAAGTATGTGTTAAAATATAATTTATACTATGTATAGGATTAATAAATATTATAAAATTATAGCTGTTTCGAAGATGGTTTAATAAAAAACCGAAACGTTAACAAACTAAAAACATTATTATTATTTTTATTATAATCGACCGAAACCACCTGAAATTTTTTATTTCTGGACCGATTTTCATAAACTTTCTTTTGTTGGATAGATCTCGAAAAACGGCATTAAGAAAGAGTATGGCATGTTTTTTTGCTAATATCATGGCCAATTGCGTTAACTTTTATGCCTCCCATTTTCGAAAAGTACTATTAGGAATTTTTAGAGAAAAACTAACAACGGTTCTTGACCAGCACCACCTTAAATTAGACTGCACCGATTTTTATGGTTCAGAATATCGGTCCAGAAATAAAAATTTTAAGGTCTTGGTAAGCGGTTATCCTGGACACTGTATGTGTATGTGTATGTGTATATATATATATATATATATATATATATATGTACCTACATATACCACAGACGCAAAAATAAGACACTACAACACAGTAATCAAACCAGAAGTACTATACTCAAACGAGACACTTACACTTCATACAAAAACCGGCATAGAAAACATAGAAGAATGCAAAATTATGAGGAAAATTCTTGGCCCAAAACTGACAGAGAAAGGACACATTACACAGATACATTCTCGAAAGATCACAGAGAGAATGTCCAACGTAGCGGCGGACATAAGAAAAAGAAGACTGAAATTCTATGGACATATCAGTAGACTCTCACCGACAAGACTCAACAACAAAATTCAGAACAAAATACATATGTGGAACGTTGCATCAGAGAGCGAAGTTTCGAGGAGATCGGGAACAAAGTGGACGGAGGAGAGAAAGAGAATCCACGGAGAAAGGATAAGAGAGGTATGGAGGATCAGAAAGTACACTCGAAAATGAGTCAGAACGTTTTGCGTCCAACCGGGTCTATACGCATGTAATAATATATATATTTACTCCGAGATCTAATCTGCCTAGTAGCAAAGGAAAACCCTTTTCTAGTTGTAAATTCGAGGGAGTGGGAGTAGGTAGATTAAGGCCTCGGAGTAAATCAACTAGATTCTCTTGATAATAGCTTCAAAGTGAAAGCCGAAACGTCGATATTTTACAAATCCAAAAACGCGGTTTTACCCGAGAACCTAGTAATTCTAATATTACCGACCGCAGCGGCCTTTCGAACATTATTACATTATATATATTAACATTATTACATTATATATATACAGGGTGTCCGCTAATTAATGGTACACAGCAAAACTGCAGATTTTTTTGTACAAATAATGCGATTTAACCCAATTTAGTTTAGTCTAAAAGTTAATAGTAACCAAGATACAGAGTGTTAAAGTTAAATTTTGATTTTCAATTTTCTTTAATAAATTTCTTAAAAAATTTCTTTATTGAATGAAATTTGGTAGTGAGGGGTTTTTAAGATAAGAAATTTAAATATCTCGAAAAATTTTATGTAGATTGTAGAGGGCGCTGTCTGAGACACTTTTCTACGTTTGAAAGGTCACAACTTTTTTTCGTATGAATTTTTAATAATTATAATAAATGCAATTATTTGCATTTTTAATAAAAATAGTATTTTGTCCACCTTTTTTACTTAAAAAAAGATATACCTTGCAAATGTCGCTACGAGTTACTATTTTATATTCCTTTGAAAAATAACGTTTGTGTTTGCTTTCCCTTTTTTGTCTTAGTTCTAGAGGAATGTTATCTAGATATTTGGGTAAATGAGCCTGAAGAAAATTAAGATATAGTTTGCCGTTTAAATTAGGTGGTAATACGAATGGGCCATTGGGTTATTATATAATCACCATAATCATTACATAATAACCAAAAAGACCACATCAAACATTAATTTGAAATTCGTATTAGAAATGGCGTTCTGATACTAATGTGGATTTTCTAAATCTCTCTCATGTTTATTTCAAAAATAGAATACACCTCTACGTGTAAACGTTGCTTCGTCTGTAAACAATATATATTTTTTTAAATATGGTGTTGACATTTTACTGGGTATGCCAGAATAGAATTCCAGTCTGGCTGGCAAATCAGCTTCCCGCAGATTCTGTACAGGCATAAAGCGAAATGGATACAATCCCTCCTCGTGAAAAAAATTACATACGATGGACTTGCCTACCCCAACTCCCAGAGCAATCCCTCTTGTGCTTACTCGGGGTTTTCGGGTATGCGAACCACAATTTCTTCTTCCTGGTCGGTGGTTAGAGTCTTCAGACGACCTGCGGAATGTCGCTTCGAACGGAAAGAATCTATTTCACCCAGTCTGTCGTAAAGATTCTTGAAAATCTGAAAATCCGGCTTTCTTCGTCGTGTATACGTTTCCAAATATATTCGATGAGACCGGCGTCATTTAAAATTTTCCTTCGCATCTCTCCATTAGAAAACAATTTACGTCTGGGCATTTTGTTCTTGACTTAAGTCAAAATCATCCACATGGTGTCATTCTCTCAGCTTAAAGAGCTGGAAACCATAAACCGATTCCTCCCTCGCGATGTTGTAGTTCGGATTGGAGCCTGGGAATAAATTTCATTATAACCCAGTATTCCGTTGGCATTAAGACAAAAATTTTCGAACTATGTGGTAGGTTTGCAACAATATAGCCCGTTGTCCCACTTTTATGATATTTCTATTTAGTCCGTAGTTGTGAGAACCTGTGGCTCACCAATCCCTCTGCGGAAATTACAAAAGGTTCGATGTTGACTTTTTCAGTTGCCAAATGTTCTTCAATTCATAAGAAAGATTCTCATGCTTTTTCCACCTCCGTTTTATGTATATTGTGAGACAGTGGAATTGCAATATCAATAATTGTTCCCCGCTTTTCTTTTTATTTATTAAGACTATGTCTGGTCTATTGTAGTCGACAGCCCTGTCAGTTATTATCGGTTTATCCCAGTAGAGCAGCACATCGTCAGAATCAAGCACAGCTTGAGAACTGTATTTATAATACGGCGGAGTAGATGTTGGTAAAATACCATAATTAAGTGTCAGTTTTTGGTGGATTATTTTAGCAAGCTGATTATGCCTTCCTAAATATGCGGTTTTCTGCTAAAGTAGGAAATCAACAGTCTCCCCTATTTTGCCATACTTTCGACATACATCTTCAGTGTTTTCTTTCAGGATATATTTCTTTTAATTATTGGTTTTGATGACTTTATCCTGGATAGCAATAACAAAACCCTCAGTTTCCGAATATAGTTGATTCTCGTCTAACCAGAGCAGGTAAGCTTTCTTATCAATAAAATTGCCATTTAATAATTCTCATATCTACCATAGATTGATTTATGTTCCCAGAGATTTGCGTTGTTTTGTATTGTCCATGTTTCGATAGTGTAGTTTGCATGGCTCAATTTTAGAGGTGTATAAATTGTGATCAAACTGAGTTGCAAGTCTCATAAGTTGATCCTTCGAACTTAAAAAATGTTGGCGAAGCTTCTTTTCCTGGCTAAGACACAATTCTTTGATTTATGTTCCCAGAGATTTATGTTGTTTTGTATTGTCCCTGTTTCGATTATCTAGACCAAAGGACATCTTAATGTCAACGCTGAAAATGTTGACGGTTTTAATAAGCGATTAGAGTTTGCTCTGGGACTCTGCGTACACGTTCTTGTAGTGGTAGACCTCATTGGACGGCGTCCAAGAAAATCTACCACTACATATATATATATATATATATATATATATATATATATATATATATATATATATATATATATATATATATATATATATATATATACATATATAATATATATATTATATATATATATATATTAATATATATATATATATATATATATATATATACTATATATTATATATATATATATATATATATATATATATATTATATATATATATATATTATATATATATATATTATATATATATATATATGTATGTATATATATATATATATATATATATATATAGTATATATGTATATACTATATATATATATATTATATATATATATATATATATATATATATATATATACCTCATAAAGCTTAGCTTATTAAAAATTTAGTAACTACATTCTTAAACGAAATTAAATTATTCTCCGTAACACTGGCACATCTATCTGGATATTTAAACATCGAAAATTAGAAGCTTTTACTCTCGACTGAGGACTTATTATAGCGGCATCTAATTAGCCACAAATTGCAATATAATTAGATTAGAACTGAGAAACTTTTCTTCCCGGTTGATTTGGCACGATCTGCCAACCAACTTCCGACGTCCATTTCGAATTCGACGTTCTCCCTCGTTTCACTTTATGGATATTTCCCCGTCATACTGTCTGAATACGTAAAAAGATATTCCGTTTCGTCCGGCGACGTATCACAATCGATTTTTTCAAGTTGCTAATACCGTCTCTGAATTATGAATATGGACGATTATTGTTACATGTTAACGATAATGGTATAATAAGGGTAAAAAATCATGTAATAAGGTAATTTTAATGAATTTAATTGTTAATGTATAGCCTTTAAATATAAATCTACAGGAAGGAGCATATGATCCTGGATTCTAGTTTGACAGTGGCGTAAGGCAGTATGAATAAAAGCAAGAAACTGATAAAAGTTTACAGTTGTTTAAAACAATAAATTCTTGTATAATTATCGTTACTGTATTAAATTAATGAAGACTTACTAGATACAGCAGAACTGAATTTAAATGTAAACATTTAAATTTAGTAAAAAAAGTCTATTTCTTCTATATATCTTCTATATATCACGGATGGTAGATAATGTTTCTAAATCATTCCGGGTGTCGATCCGTTAATTCTGTGAAGAGTCACGGTATAATATAATCTGCCCCGATATAATCTGCGCAGTCAGCACGTCACTTGGATTCTTCAGTCGAAGCGGACAACACTTGAAAATGCCAAATGCTAATATCTATACTGTGGTCATGTTCGATTGCATGTTGGGCAACACAAGATTTTTCATTTCTCCCATATCTAATGTGGGCAATATATTCTTTATATATTGTCAATATGGATCTTTTTGTTTGCCCAATATACCTTCGATCACAGTCTTGACAGCTAATTTCGTAAATCCCCCGACTTTTCATGTTGCTCTACTTTATCCTTTGGATTACCCAGAACTTCTCTTAATTTATTATATGGTTTGTACACAACCTTAATGTCCACTTTTTTCAAAAGTTTGTCTAGTCCTCTTGTTAATGGGGCATCAAATGATATTACCATGAATTTCTTTATGCTCTGATCCTTTTGAAAAGTGGAAGATTCTTTCACTAATTTTCTGAACTTATGTTTTCTAATTAGTTTGTCTAATTATTTGTCTTTTGTAGTTTTTGTCTTTAGTATTTCACACCAAAGGTTCCAACAGAAGAATTGAACACTCTATATGATTAGTTATATTTTATAGATTATATGAGTAAAGTAATATGTTTTATATGTATCAAACGAAAACTAAAAACTTATCTGAATGTTTAAGACCAAGTATCTCAGAAAACTAAACATTAGAGAACATACGTTAAAAAATTAAGTTCTAAAAAAAAATAATCACTATCTTGAATAACATTATTATTATATTATTTTACCTAAATCAGTTTGACTAGGCCTATGCATACCATGCGATATGTTTACTTCATAACTGACATTGAAATAAAATGACATTGAAACAAAATACGTTTTTATTTCTAAATAATTGACAAATTTACAATTTAACACACACATTTTAACATTTTGAACTATAAACACTTTAGCTATCCCAGCCTTGACATATTGGTCTGGAATTAAATTTTGGTCAAACACAGATATCGAAAGGCTACACCGAATAATTAGAATTACACTAACAAAATAAAGGAAACACCACCCGCACAGTAGTAAAAAACGACTGATATTACCAAGAATTGACGGAGGGGCAGGAATTATGAATATATATAATCTACACGAAAAACAATTATCCAGTTTAAGAACATATTTCCATCCAAGAATGATCGGAGGCCCGCTATATGCCAAAGTCTGTTTAGCTGATGATAATTACACCCCTCTGCATCTTAAACAAATGGAACGACAAAATGAGAGCATTCAGACAACTGGAAAAATTATACAAGAATAGAAAAATATATCTCTACACGGTAGACACCCCATGATCTTGACCGTCATGAAGTCGACAAGAGTGCGTCGAACTCCTGGTTGGCATAGGGAGGTCTTTTTCCAGAGACTGAAATATGTGTGCAATTCAGGACCAAGACGTGCACACTAAGAATTACCGAAAATACATCATTAAGGATGCACGAGTATCAAATGACAAATGTAGGAAATACCACAAAAAGCCTGAGCCTGACTCTTCCAGACGGACTATCATCACCGTCATAATCAGGTGGCCAGTATAGCCCATCAAGAGCTTGCAAGTCGTAATAGACTTATAACAGAGCAAGTTCTCTATTATAAATACACCCCAGAGACGGTACTAGATTCAGCCGATTTCAGGTTATATTACGACTGAACAATTATAACCGACAAAACCGTGCACTACAATAGGCCAGATATTTTTTTTTCCTTTATTTGGGTTTTTCGCCACTATCTAAAACTCAAAAAATATCAAAAATACCTGTTCTTATTTAAAGAATCACTGGGTAAAAACAAAAAACCAAACGGAGACAAATTTCTCAGTGATTCTTTTTTTGTAATAAATTTGCCTAACGAACAAAATTTTAAAGATATAAAAATGTTATAAAAAATTTTACAAACTTTTAAGGTTAACGTTTCGGGGGGGTACTCTCCCCCCGTTTTCAAAACTAAACTAAAAAATAAATGATATTAATTTGTAATATATAAAGTAATGAGTGAAAGTAAATATATTTTTTTGTATATGTCGTAATATATGTTGTAATTTTTAAACGATTTATCTATAAAATTTTTTGGGTAATTGTTTTTTATTAAAATGTCTTTTATGTAATTTGTTTCTTTTTGTAGTGTATCACTGTCGGTACAAACAAGTTTTGCTCTTTCATACAAACTTTTAATTACTCCTAATTTGACCGATTTTGAGTGATTTGAAAAGAAATTGAGATACCTATCTATGTTTGTCGGTTTTCTGTAAACTGTAGTTTTTAATGTGTTGTTTTGTTTTAATATTAAAATGTCGAGAAGTTGTAAAAAAAAATTTAAAAAATATTTAGATCGTCAATGCTATGTTGCCATATAGCAAAAATATCATCAACATACCTAAGTCATATTAATGGTTCTTTAAGAGATTTATTTAATATGTCATTCTCGAGTTTCTCCATAAAGATATTACTCATCAAAGGAGAAAGAGAAGAACGCATTGCCATTCCGAAATTTTGCTGATAATAATCATTTTCTAATTGAAAATATGTAGTTTTTAAGCATAGAGTTAATAATTCCAAAGTTGTATTTGTTTAGTTTAGTGCGGTCTTTTAATGTTGTGTCATGTTCTAATCTCTTTCTAACTATTAAAAGTGATTTATCAACTGGTACATTAGTATATAAACTCACCACGTCAAAACTAACCATTAAATTTTTGTTTCTAATTTTAATGTTCGAAATTTTATCTAAAAAATCTGAAGTATTTTTAATATATGAATTTGTTCTACCCAAAAGTGGATTTAAAATGTTTAATAAAAATATTGCTAGTTTATAACATGGGGAATCTATACTACTAACTATAGGGCGAAGTGGTATATTAGTTTTGTGTATTTTTGGTAGACCAAAGAAATGAGGTGGTTTACTATAATGTGGTGTAAGTAGTGATCTTTCTAGATCTGTAAATTCATGTTTGTGTTTATATAATGTATTGTAAATTTGTCTCTATTTTTAATGTTGGATCTGTAGGTATTTTAGTGTAATTTCCCTCGTCAATTAAACTTTTAATTTTGTTATTATATTCGGTAGTGTCCAGAATAACTGTGGCGTTACCTTTGTCTGATGGCAATATTTTAATAGATGTGTCTTTTTTTAATTTATCTATAGCTAACCATTCATCATGGTATAAATTTGATTTGATTTTAAATTGTTTTTCTAGGATAAGTTTTAACCTAATTCTGTATTCATTTGCACTTTCCAAAGGTAATTTTTGAGCAACAGACTCCGAAATAAGGTCTAATTTAGGAACATTTTTCGATGTAACTATGTATTAATGTGTTTTGTATGTGTTCCATGTTTTTCAATAATTAAATTTTTAAATTTCTTAATGTGAGTATTTTTTTGGATATTGAAGTGATATATGTAACTGGAATAGACGCTATTATAAATGTGATTAAAATCTACTTCAGTTACTTTTTCGTATATTTGTTGTAATGTATTATCAATGTCAGTCTTTAATTGTTGTTTAGTGTATATGTGATGTTAGATGCAATCTCTTAAAAGTGCTAAACTAGCCCTATGTAAAATATATATGCTTCTGTTTGTGTTATAAGGTATTCGTAAACGTAAACCTTTTGGTATTATGTCACAATCATTACATTTGTAAAGAAATCTTAAACTGTTTTCAGAATGTTGTAGTTTAATATATTTACTTTCTATATCTAAATATCTAAATAAAAAACATATCTCAGGCCCATACCTGTAATCTAAGTAATGTCTGTATGATTGTGGCGTGTTCATATATTTTTTCCTTTATTTGGGTTTTTCGCCACTATCTAAAACTCAAAAAATATGCAAAATACCTGTTCTTATTTAAAGAAAGAATCACTGGGTAAAAACAAAAAACCAAACGGAGACAAATTTCTCAGTGATTCTTTTTTTGTAATAAATTTGCCTACGAACAAAATTTTAAAGATATAAAAATGTTATAAAAAAATGTACAAACTTTTAACATTAATGTTTCGGAGGGTACTCCCCCCCCCCCCCCCCCCCCCGTTTTCAAAACTAAACTAAAAAATAAATTATATTAATTTGTAATATATAAAGTAACTAGTGAAAGTAAATATATTTTTTATATGTCAACGATACTTACATTGCCAACAATAGATTTTCATGACAGTGACATACTACCAAAAAATATATATAGGTAATGTTTAATGTGTGATTGTTTATTGTACTGATTGTGTATTCAAATATTTAAATGTGTTTAATTGTACTCTTTAGAATCGGGAATCATGTTGAATTTAAATCTACCGAAGGCATAGTAATACAGTTATTTTTATTTAAATTAATTATAGCGGTTTCTTTTAATCTTCTGTATTTTGTTACCGATTCTTTTAATACCGTTTTGGAATTATTCCAATTGATTTTATGACCCGATTCCCATGCGTGTTGACAAATTCTAGATTTATCAAAATCGCCCTTTCTAAGAAGGTTTTTATGCTCTTTTACTCTAACATCTAACGGTCTAGATGTCTCACCTATATAGAAATTGCCACATTCGCAAGGAATTTTATAAATTAAAAAATTTAAAAAATTTTTCGAGGAATGATTTTTTTTTGGCTACGGCCAGCACTTAATTTAAAATTCAGCTCAGCTGGAAAGAAAGATAAAAAGGAGAATACTATAATTAAATTAATATTAATATAATAAATAATATTTTATAATTATATTCAATAAAAACACAATTTTAACCCAATATTTGGTAAACATATTTTTGAAAAAGTTTAAGAGTTTTAATTGCATTTTGTTGCCGCTTTTCCAGCTGAATAATCAAATTCCGTAATCTTCTCTCAACTAATCAGTTTGCTTCAAAGGGCGGCATTATCTTTAGGTACAAAGTAAAAGTTTTAATGCATCTTCTAGATGTACCAGCAACCTATTCGCGTCTGCTATATTTTACGACCGTTCTTGTCAAATTTCCTGTGTATAAAATGGCGTATTTTACGACGTCATTTGGATTTTACGTCATTCTGACGTAATATGTAACCAATGGATTGCGGCTAGTTTTCTACCAACCTAAAACGAACGAAAGTCACTTTTCAGTTTTTTCGTATCCACATATTTTAATAGATGTTTCAACGTATATATTTTATATAACGAATTAAAGTAAATCCAGAATTTTAACAAGTTTTAATTTAGAGACATGGAGATTATTTATGAAATAGTACATTCATGGAATAGTACAACCACGACGTCTCTTTTCATACAATTTTTAAACAGTTTTCCATAAACTTGACCTTCTCTTTCGGACAAAAAAGCTCAAATTTTAACTTTGTGGTCAAGATTTGTCTTTAGAAACTCGTTATAGAATGGATTCCAAACATATTCGGACATCCTATTTCAAAAATGATTCTAGCAGTTCCAATTTAAGTAAAAACTAAATATTTTTCTTCCCGTATATTCTACCACCTACTTTTAACTTCTTGTATAACAAAGTTCAATTCTTCTATTGGAACCTTCTGTGTGAAACACTAAACTCGAACAGATTTACTACTAAACACCAAATCACTTTTTAAAACTTCTCGACGCACGTTTCGCTAACCATGTTAGCATCATCGAGAAATGATTTAATCTAATTCTAAAAACTAAACTATGCTATATTTGAATGATAACTCTACCTAGTGAAGCGTATCGATACCTCCCTAATAACTTTTAATTCTTTGTTATAATTATCTTTGTTTAAAGGAAAACATTGGAATTGGAATATTGGGCAAACAAAAAAAAATCAATATCAACGAGATTTAAAGAACATATTGCCCACATTAGATATAGGAGAAATGAAAAATCTTGTGTTGCCCAACCTGCAATCGAACATGACCACAGTATAGATATTAGTAATTTAAGACTAATTAAAAGTGTTAATAATAATAGGGCTTTGGATGCATATGAAAGCATTCAAATAGAAAAATGTAATAAAATCATGAACCGGAATAACAGACCTATTCCGTACAGTCAACCTTTTCAATTATTAATGTAAGGCTCAGTAAACTTCACGGTTCATGACTTTCATACGCCTCATTAAATCGGTTATCATATAAATATAGCATAGTTTAGTTTTAGAATTAGATTAAATCATCTCCTGATGATGCAAACATGGTTAGCAAAACGTGCATCGAGAAGTTTCAAAAAGTGATTTGGTGTTTAGTGGTAAATCTATTCGAGTATAGAATAACAAAGTTCCAAAATAATCGATTCAATTCCAAAATTTAAAAAAAAAAATATTTTTTTATACACTTCAATAATATTCGGATACGCAAACAGAAACAAAATCTGGATGAATCATATTAAGATAAGTGGTAATCTCCGAATTTGGTTTACAACAAATATGAATTACCACACTGGTGTCGAAAGAATATTCTAAAATGGGTGGGTCTTAAATCTTAAAATTATGGCAATTGGTGCTATTTCATTTTAAAAGGGGAAATTTCTACAGAAAAATTGGACAAATGCTTAAGCAAAAATGCGGTTGGAGATATACAACGTTACAAAAACGGAGGACAGAATTTTTCCGAAGTAAATAGGCCGTCCAAAATTATTAAATGAAAAAGACCAACGCTTTATTTTAAAAGAAGTACAAAAAACCTTAAAATTAGTGCGCCTAACCTCAAAACATTTGTGGAAAACCATTCTAAAAAAGTAATCGGCACCGAAACAATACGCCGTTGTATGAGAAAACATGGGTATCGTAGACGTGCGGCCCGAAAAAAACCTTAATTAAGTAAAAATATAAGTATACTCGACTGGATTTTGCTAACGAGTATGTTTTGAACCCCGAAAATTATTAGAACGACGTTATTGTCTGTGATGAGTGAAAACTCGACATTTTTGGCTAAGAGCGGGCGTCAAATGGTGTGGCGAAGGGTTAATTGAAAGCCCAACACAGACAAGCTTTGTCCAACTGCTAAACACAGTGAGGGATCGGTAACGGTTTGGGGATGTATGTCCTCAGAGGTAATTTGGTTTTTATTGACGGTATATTAAACAAAAACATTTCTTTAAATATCACTCGGGAACAGCAATTTTGTTGACTTGGATCTGTGACTTGTTTTTGACTAATTTTTCATCTCTGAATTCAAAAATATTCACAGTTTTTTCTCTATCACGTCAAGTTCTTAAGCTACAGCATACCCCTCATTTTACCTTAAAAGTCTACATACGAAAGGAAATAAGGTGAGATCTGACCAAATAGATTAGAATATTTTATTCATACAGAGGTTAACATATTATTAAAAGTTAAAGCGTGTTTATACAAAAAATAAATAAAAGATATTATGGTAAACATTTCTTCTTATAGCTTTTCCTGGAGTGTTCAGTTTGTGGACATTCTCGCTTGATGCTCCAACAGTAGTCAGCCATCATACTGACATCCCATCTACCTTGATACCGCGCTTCCATAACCTTTAGATCTTGGTGCAATCGCTCGCCCTGTTCATCACTAACAGCACCAAGATTTTCTGGGAAGTTAGCAAGATGACTATGTAAGAAATACAGTTTGATGCTCATGTTGCAACCAAGCTTTTTAAAGCTCTCCAAGAATTGTTGAACAATTTCGATGTAATTCGGGGCTCGTGTATTTCCAAGTAAGTCTTTAACAATATTTTTAAAAGCCAACCAAGCATTCCTTCGGTCACTGTTTCAGTGAAATTTTCGTCTTTAACGAGTTGCCGAATCTGTGGACCATCAAACACACCAGCCTTTATCTTTTCATATGACAGGCTAGGGAATGCCGAAATGATATACTTAAAGCAGTCTTCTTCAATTGACAAAGTCTTAACAAATTGTTTCATGAGACCTAGTTTTACACGCAAAGGCGGAAATACAATGTTTTTTCTGTCGGCAAGTGGCTGATTTAAAATGTTTGGATCACCAGGTCTTAGGTCAGATCTTGGCGGCCAGTTCGATTGCATCCAATGCTTCTCACGAGCTCAGCTGTCCCACATGCACAAAAAACAGGGATACTTGGTATACCCGCGTTGCTGGCCAAGAAGGAAACAGACCATTTTAAGGTCAACACAGATGATCCATTGGTGCATGTTATATTGCAACAAGTCAATGACTTTCTTTATGTCGCCATATTCTTCACCCAAAGAAACTGAATGACCTATTGGGACTGAACCGTATAAATTTCTATTATGTATGAGAACACATTTCAGGCTACGCTTTGAGCTATCTATAAACAAACGCCATTCAGTTGCGTTATAGTTAGAAATGGCCAATTCTTTCATTAAACTTTCTACGTTCTGGCAATATACAAATCCGTCATTATTTCTGAAGTACTGCCTAAATTCACTTTCTCTGGATCGATAGTAAGTAGTTCTCTGATAGTCTGTGATTCGCCAAGCTTAGTCGGATGCGCAACAACTGTAGAGAAAAAACTTGACGTAATAGAAAAAAAACTAAATAAAGTTTTGGAATTAGCATGTCAAAACGTATAAAACAGCTTAAATATCGAATTCAACAGAAATTATTTTTCAAATTGTTCCCCAGTGTATTTAAGGCAAAATCTGAGAGTAAGAGCGGAGAACATGAACATTACAAAGTCATTTAAATCTTACCAAGACCACAACCTTAAACATAGTACGAGTATAATTCGCAATTGGCTATTATACAACTGCCCAGAAATCATTAACACGCCAGCTCAATAACCTGACCTTAATCCCATTGAAAACCTTTGACATTATTTGAAAACTAATATAAGGAAACATGATATTACTAATTAAGAAACTTTAAAGAATAAGTTATTAGTGGAATGGAATAAAATCGACGTAAATTATTAAAAAAAAATATTGGTAAATTTGACTGAGGTAACCGAAACTTGATGGAAATTCATTTTATATAAATTATATAATAAAAACAAAGATTAATATCTAAAAATGTCCACTATATTTAAAATTGTATGTATGACAATTGTTTCGACACACAGTGCCTTTTTCAAATACAAACTATACTAAACTGAGTTTAAATTAATTAAAATAACTTTTAAATATAGCGGAAATTTTTAGATATTAATCTTTGTTTATATATTTAAAAAAATTGGTGGTACCCATGCCAAAACGTTTAGGAAAGGTCAAAGGTGTGTACCAAATACTAATTATAAGCAAAATTTTTTATACCGATAATGTTTTTATTGATGCTATTTAATGCCCGAACATTTTTGTTACTCTAAATTTATATATTGATCTTATTTATTGAGGTATTTACTATTTATATGAATTTATGATTATTTAATACTTAAATTATGGTTGTATTAAAAGAGAGGAAAGGATTTACGGTTAGAGGCGCATCAGCATTTAAGGTTATTTAGCGACTGGACCTACAGCTTAATGTGGGTTCCGAACCACGATCATCAGATACCGACAAACTCAGGCCAGCACTCCCCTCAGACCATCAACCCTTGGTTATGTGTCTACCCTTAAGTCTATTAGGAAGCCTAGCAACTGGCGAGTGACCAACGTACAACACTTCTCAGAAGGCATCCAGTCTTATCCAGTCTTTAACTGTCGTGACTGAGGGGAACTTCATTGTCGGATTTTACACTCTTGCCTAGAAACAATCACAGACATTTAGGTGTGGATATATCTGTGCGTGTGTGTGTGTATATGTAAGTGTATATATGTATGTGTGTGGGGGTAGGAAGTAAGACAAACAGACAAATTAAAGAAAAACTGGATTGCCCGGTGGGCGACTAACCCACCAGACCGCCGCGGTCGGTATGGTTGTATTATAATTGTTTTTAATTACATTTTTTTGATTTAATTGAATATATTTTTTTTGTGATTTGAACAAAACATGATATATGTTATGTAAAGTTTGATCTAAGAACAGAAAATGACTTCAGATTTTTTTCAGTCCCCAATTTTTTTTTGCTTTTAAGTTATTGTAAATATTACGGTGTTGTAAAAAAACTATAGCGATAGACGTATTATTAATTATAATCTCGTCTTAGAATGTTGTTGTTGAGGTTGAACGATGGTGTTTAATTTTTGAGATTCTCTTATTAATGTCTAACAATAACACAGTTCGACATGATTTTTATAACATTGATGAAAATATTCTTTTTGCGTTTCATTTTGGTAGTTATTAAAACACCTTTTCACAGCAATGGCCTAGCGCATTCCATTTTCAAGTACCCGTTTCTTATTTACATCATGGGGTTATTGAAATTATTTGTACCTTAGTTTGGAGTACAACAGTAAGAACAAAAGAACATTACCGTAAAAATATCGGCCTCATAGAAGTTATTTTGAACCAAGTACTTTAAACATTAAAAATGCTCCCGTTGTTAACCCAAAAAAGGTACTTCTTTCGCCTCTCCATAATAAATCTAGACTAATGAAAACTTTATCAAAGCCATGGACGGGAAAGGTAATAGTTTCAAGTACCTAAAAGAAATATTTCCTCAATTAAGTGATACAGAACTAAAACGACATATTTATTGGACCTCAAATAATTTATTGGACCTTCTAGGTGAATTCGGTTGTAAAGAAAAATGGAATTGGCAGCTTGGAAGTGCTTTGTAAGTATAGTAAAAGGATTTCTGGACAACAAGAAAGATAAAAACTATAAAAACATCATAGATGGCCTTGAAAGCCTATGAAATACTAGGATGTCGCAAGTTCTTAAAAATTCATTTTTACACTTCCATTTGGATTTTTTCCCGGAAAATTTGGATGCAGTAAGCGATAAACAAGGAGAGGGGTTTCACCAGGATATCAGGATGATGGAAGCAACAAAGCAGGCATCTACATTGGTCGACTACTGTTGGTTTTTAAAAAGAGATGATGCTACAGAACACAAGCGGAAAAAGTGAAAATTGTGTCCCTGTATGACATCACATGTAATATATTTTTTATTCAAATAATCCTCAGTAATGTATTTACATAGATTTAACAGGTTTTATATCAATTCTTCTGTTGGAACCTTTGGTGTGAAATACTAAACTTGAAGAGATTTACCACTAAACACCAAAACGCTTTTTTGAACTGCTCGACGCACGTTTCGCTAACCATGTTAGCATCATCAGGAGATGATTTAATCTAAAAAGATTAAATCATCTCCTTTAGGTTAGCGAAACGTACGTCGAGCAGTTTAAAAAAGCCTTTTGGTGTTTAGTGGTAAATCTCTTCAAGTTTAGGTTGTATATGTTTATATTAAATAAATATTAGATTGTAAAAATATGTCACCTCCTCCAAAGAGCAGCTCATGTGTCAATAAATTTGAGCGACAAACTTAACATTTTTACAAAAGTTACAAACGCTATAAACATTCATAAAAACGGTCCTTTAAAAGTTACTGTTTGTAAAGTATGGATAAGGAAACGGAAGATAATCAGATCTTACATCAGTATTATTGTGAAGTACGCTGACTATCTCGTGCAAAAGTGATTCAAAGTGTGTTTGAATTCAAAGAAGAAATTTTAAATTTTCCTATGAAAGCCATAATGAACAGACAAATTTGTTTAGGAATAATAACTTTATTGTTAACCTATTAGGTTGAAATTTTTAGAAAATTAAGAAAGTTAAAATAAGTTCGAAATAAATAAGCAAATATTATTATTTAAAGATTTCCACTGTATTTAAAATTGTACGTATAGAATTTTAAATATAGTGGAAATTTTTAGATATTAATCTTTGCTTATTTATTTAAAATTAATTTCCATCAAGTATCAGCTACCTCAGTTAAATTTAAGTTCGAGTTTCCAATTTTACGACATTTCCAATGATTTTTACGCCAGAGTTAATACTCCAGGAAAAAAAATCTGTTTCATTGTTTCCATAGGCCTATTATAGTTTTGAAAAAGTTTTGAGCACGCATCAGTTATTTGCCTATCTCCGCTCCAAAATGGAAGCCAACAGTTTTACCAAATCGAATGAAGATCAGTATACCACCATATCATTTCTTTATTTACACACTTTGTATTTGAGAATATATAAAATATATAAAATTTGAAAAAAGTATATATTTACACACTTTGTATTTCAATTCTTCTATTGGAACCTTTGGTGTGAAATACTAAACCTGAAGAGATTTACCACTAGTAGACAGACATATTTAAATAAAAAACCAAGATTAATATCTAAATTTCCACTATACTTAAAACTTGTACGTATGACAATTGTTTCAACACACAATGTCTTTTTCCAATACACACTAAAATAAACTAACAGTAAGAAAAGCAGTTACTACCTAAACTAATCTAATAAAACCATAAATGATGATAGTGGGAGACCCGCGTCTCAATGTCTAAAGTAATATAACTTTAACAAGGGTGAACCATTCAAGTCTACCTGATTATTAAGTAAAATACCCAATTTTTTTCTTTTATAAAAGATTTAGTTTTTAGTAGTAATTTGATTTACGGATACTGACAGACAATTAAATCAATTCCTAACTTATACATACATAAGAACTTATACTTACATAAGAACATTCTTACTACTTAATACTTATACATACTTATACATACATAAGAACATTCATTTTACAGTTGAAGAAGAACAAAACAATAGTATTAACTTTTTAGATTTAACAGTTACCAGAAAAGAGAATAAACATGATTTTGCAATTGATCATAAGCCATCTCACACAGATTTAGTTATAAATAAAATTATTAATAAAAACATTATAATTAAAATAATTAATAAAAAATGTTATAATAATACCATTAATTTAATATATTCTGTCAATAAAGTCAAGAACACCGCATACAAAACAATTACATATACAGGAAAAGTCACCAAATTAATTTCTAAACATTTGTCAAAAACAAGCGATATAAATATTGCATTCAGAACAAACCATAGTCTTGGATGCTTAATAAAAAACAATAAAAGTCAAACAAATAAACTTCATAAATCAGGAGTTTATTTCATTGAGTGCGGTTCTTGTCCAAAAGTCTATGTTGGACAAACAGGAAGATCTTTTTCCACCAGGCTTAATGAACATAAAAGAAGTTATATTAAAGAACAGAATAATTTTCATTATGCCAATCACTTAATGTTAGAAAATCACACTTTCAACGATAATTTCAAAATGTTGCATAACGAAAATAAATCTAAAAAACTAAATCTTTTAGAGAGCCTAGAAATTAATAAAAGAAAAAAATTGGGTATTTTACTTAATGATCAGGTAGACTTGAATGGTTCACCCTTGTTAAACTTATATTACTCTAGACATTGAGACGCGGGACTCCCACTATCATCATTTATGGTTTTATTAGATTAATTTAGGTAGTAACTGATTTTCTTACTGTTAGTTTAATTTAGTGTGTATTTGAAAAAGACACTGTGTGTCGAAACAATTGTCATACCTACAAGTTTTAAATACAGTGGAAATTTAGATATTAATCTTGGTTTTTTATTTAAAATGAATTTCCATCAAGTATCGGCTACCTCAGTTAAAGACATATTTAATCTAGTAGATTAAATCATCTCCTGATGATGCTAACATGGCTAGCGAAACGTGCGTCTAGCAGTTCCACAAAAATGATTTAGTGTTTAGTGGTAAATCTCTTCAAGTTTTAACACTTTATATTTGAGGATATTGAAATTTTTAACGATTCAGAACAAAAAACTTTAATGGCAATATAAAATTTGAAAAAAAGTATATGTTCGATATTTGTTTATATTTTCGAAATACAAAGCATACTAAATAAACCTGCAGACAGAAAGCGTCATTATTACCAACTTAGAGCAAAACAAAAGTTTCATACCTTTTACGTCAGCTTTTTAAATAAATGATAAAAAATATTTTAAAAAGTATTATTATTAATTCAAATACTGCGTTGCCATAAAAAGAACTTATTTCGAAAAAATTACTATAAATTTTTTCTTATAAATTATTTCTGACTAGACGAAGATGTCCGAATATGAGTACAGCTACCTATTTTATAGATTATAAGATTCAAAAGCACTCCAAAAAATTGCGAAATACATTTTAGATTTTCTTTAGTGCTTCCATTAATATCGATAATGCCCTTCTATCATCTCGTAGGACTTAGCAAGGCCCTTTAACAAATCTTAAAAATAAACTAAAAGGAACTATTCGGAAAGAGCATCTGGAGCACTGTTATATAACATAAATGTTGTTTCGCGAAAGACGATATTTGTTTATGGAATCAATGTTGTTAGAAGAGGAAAGTTAACTTTCTAAAAAACATCATTTTCACTGCGAGAACCTTAAAATGTTTTTTTTTCTTGATCCAAGGAAATAACCCAAGATAATTCCCATTTCCTCTGTGGAACTGCTCATGAACTATGGTTCTTTCTACACAGTCGTACATCTGTCTGAACTCTATGAACACCGAGAATAAAGGAATTTCAAATTCAGTTGTTTTCTGCATTATTTGACAGACTATGAATAACTATCTATCTATTGCTGAACGCCCTCTAAATCCTCTCAGATGTTCACTAATTTCTTGTTCGATATATGGAACTATTCTCTGCCTTAACTACATTGCTTAGAACTTTATACAGTTAGTAAAAAGGAAGCTCGTAAACTTAAATAAACTTTAATTAAGACCACCTACTCGTAGATCAATTCTTCTGTTGGAACCTTTGGTGTGAAATACTAAACTTGAAGAGATTTACCACTAAACACCAAAACGCTTTTTTGAACTGCTCGACGCACGTTTCGCTAACCATGTTAGCATCATCAGGAAATGATTTAACCTGGAGATTAAATAATCTCCTGATGATGCTAATATGGTTAGCGAAACGTGCATCGAGCAGTTCAAAAACACGTTTTGGTGTTTAGTGGTAAATCTCTTCAAGTTTAGCACCTACTCGTAGTCTTTATGTTTTTCTATCTCATACTCCAATATAAATTTTCATGCGAAAAAAAAACTGTACACAAATATAGATGTGTCAAAAACATTGATAAGTTTATTTTTATTGACAAACATGACACTCGCACACAAGCGCTATTTTGGCAAAATGTATTGTTTCTTTGAACTTCGTGCCACACATCATTTTGACGAAGTACTTTAACTTTATATTTATCAATGAATCACGTGATATAATGATATTACGTTAAGCTGTGTCGACACCAATAAAAATTTGCGTGTGTGTTGAATTTACTATGCGGCGAAAATATTTACGGCGCAAAATTACCACACACAGTCAAATAAATATCTGTGTTGTGAGCGCGTACGTCCTGCTCCCTATGTGTGTGCAGTAGGATTTGTAAGTTATGCTTGATTAGGTTATTCCAACAAGCGTCAAAAATAAAATTATTTATAATTTTCAGTGTTTATACTTATTTTCTGTAGTTTGTACTTTTCTGTTTTGGTACAAATGCTTCATCCAATAACGCCTTTTCTTGCAGTTTTTTTGTCTTTTTCTTGATTAAATTGTTTATTATTATAAATGCAGTACACTTCTTCTTCGACATAATAATATGCTGGGACATGCTTTGACTACAATCAGTTACTCAATAAATAATAAATTAATACAGCCACGTCACGTAGGTATCTTTTTGGAATATAAAATATTAATTTCACTACAAGAACACGTCCACACACTAATCTTGGGCGCCGCAAATTTCTTCGTTCGCGAGAAAACCGTCAACAGATGGTTCGTGTGCGTGCTGTGCGGCGAAAATATTTGTGTGTGTCAGTGCGTCTACATTATCTCGCTCGCACACCGCATACGACACATATAGTCCGCACAACGCAATTTTTTATTGGTGTGGACCCAGCTTTACAAGGTTTTCTGCCGAAAAATGGCACGACAACGGTCAGATAATTGAAGCAGAAAAAATATATTATCGCCAAATTAAAAAAAATATTAACCGGCCTTACACTATAGTTCAAAGTATTGTAGATCGTTTTAAGAATGAAAAAAGAACATTAAATAAGAAAAGGGAAAGTGGCAAAAAACATTTAATGCAATGGTTGAACTCTGGATTATATACAAAGTTAAGTTAAACAAGGTTCTCAAATGTGTGGGCAACGATGGGTGTGGAAAAAATCCAATAAATCTTTAAAATAGAAATATTTGCGAGTGACTGTTAAAACGGTGGTGGCTCAGTTATTGTCTGAGGATGTATGAGTGCTAAAGGTCCTGAGAATTTATGTAGCTTTATAACTGCTCCAAAGTCATCGAGACCCGTCAACAAAGTCCGAATACAAATGTCACCGAAAATCTATGGAGTAATTTAAAAGTTGAAATATGAAAATACGAGATCAAGAACAAAGAACAACTCAAGATTAAACTTCAGGAATAATGGTCAAAAATATCCAGGATTATTGTGAAAAACTAGTGCGTTCAATGTCGGATCGTTTAAATGCTGTTAAAGAAAACAAAGGTTTATCTACCAAGTACTTAATGAAGTTTTGAATATTTTTACTTTTTAAAATTCATTAAAATTTCTTTTCATTATCATTGAATCCTAGGAAATTAAGTTTCATTTATTTTCGTTAATGCTAATTGTATAAATAATTGTGTGTAAAATATTTCTTTTTGTATGTATTAGAAATATATTTTTGTTAACAAATTATTTAAAAATAAGCAGGTGTACGAGTTTTACTTTTACTAACTGTAAGTTGTGGAGATTCATGTCTACTTTCTTATGAATCAGGAATATTACTACCTGCTGCCACTCTTCGAGCATCTACTCATTAAATGTTAACATTAATTAATGAATGGTTTGATTTTGTTTTACTTCTGATCTTCAATAGTTATGACGGTATGTTGGCTATCGTTGTAGCTTAATTACTTTTACGTTTCACTAAATGTTCTTCCTCCTGCTCCAACAATGGTACTTTTATCAGTGTCTAGGCTGGCCATCCATAAACTGTGGTAAAAGTGGTTCCTTTTAACGCTGACAAATGATCACCTCTTGCAGCTCCACAGAGGTCCAGTCAAAAACCCCACTTTTGTCAAAATTTTCAATAACATTTTGGCATAACCATTGCTCTATCTCACCAATGACTCGAATAACTAATAATAATAATAATAATAATACTTTTATTGCAGTACATTTAACAATGATCAATACAGAAAATAACAATACATTACAACATAATAGATCAGTTATATATTTCATTGCAGTACATTTAACAATGGTCAATACAGAAAATAGCAATATATTACAATATAATTGAAAGCGCATATAAAATCACCGCAAAAGGACCGAGGTGGCAGAAGTACTGATTTAGAAACCTCAGCTCTAATTCTTATTTAACCCATAGTACACGAGATATAGTAGTAGAAAAGAGGTGTCAAGGCAATAGAGGAGGCAGACAAAATAATTAATCATTAAGGCAGGCATATTGCTTCCAATTGCTTTTCAAATTAGTAGTTGTAGTAACATTTTATAAATCGGACAGGTCCAAAGTATTTATACTATTGAGGTATATCGTTGTACACATTATATAGATTATATGAAAACGACTTCGTAAATCACACAGAGTAAAACAGAGGTGGCGATAATCGACCCCTAAATCTAGTATTCAATCTGTGCACATCCGATCGAAATCTAATCTTATTATAGAGATATGGAGGACTCTTGTACCACAATATCGAATCAAATAAACAGCCCACGTGGAGTTGCCTTCTATATAACATAGATAAACATTCCAATGACACCAGCTTATGGGATACAGGTTGAAGCTTCCGTAGTCCATATAAATACGTCAAACAAGATTTCTGCAATCGATCAATCCTCTTAGCATCAACTGTGCTTAAAAATGGCCCATAAAACACATCACAGTAATTGATATGACTTAAAACAGTTACTTCCGAGAGTCTCAGTTTCAAACTGGTAGTAAAGACATGTCTGTGGGGAAATAATTTCTTTAAACCAGCATAAGCTATTTTGAGTTTAGATGTTATAAAATTGCTAAATTTTAAGTCAGCTTCTATCTCCATTCGGAGACTCCTGGCATTGTGCACATTCTGCAATACAGTATCACCAACCGTTATAATCATTTCCTTCTCTATCCTATGTCGATCCTTTCCAAATACAATAACACTACATTTTGCTGAATTTATTGTCAATTGATGTCTGTCCGAGAACGCTGTTAGCTCTATAATATATTCGTTAATCAAGACATTATCATTATGAAAGTCATAAGACGGAAAGGAATAGAGTAACTGTGTCTCATCAGCATACATATAAGGAGTACAATATTTTAAGCTTTTAGAAATGGCACATGTACAGATGCAGAACAGTAGAGGCCCCAGAACTGAGCCTTGTGGAACTCCACAGTTGCTATGCCCTCTGGGAGATTCATCGTTATCGGATTTTACAAACTGTTATCTGTTATTAAGATCGTAAGATTAATTCTGCGACAGGCCTACAAAATGAAAAATAGCACCCATAAGTTCAATGTTAACTCTATCAATTGCTTTAGAGTAATCTAATAGCACTACTACAGATGTTCTACCGATATCATTATTTCTTACTATATCATCAATTAGGTCCAGCAAAGCAGTAGTGCAACTATATCCTTGGAAACCAGAAACGGAAACCAGACTGCCTCAAAGGAAGAATGTTATATTCATTAATATGCTTGGTTAACTGCTCAGCCAAGATTTTTTCCAAGAGCTTTGTCAGTGTTGGCAAGAGCGATATTGACCTGATATCATTAAAAAATGTTATATCTGTTTTTTTTTTGGAAATTGTATTATTTTAGATATGTTTCATATATCTGGAAAAGTATCCTCCAGCAAACATGAATTAACAATGTGCGCCAATACTGGAAGAATACATGGACAACACATACGAATAATTTCAATATTTATCCCATCAGATCCAGTTGCGTTAGTCTTTATTGCTTGTAAATGTTTGGAAACAGTATATTCGTCGACAACGGTAAAATTAAATAGTGATTCAAACAATTCCTTTAAATTATTATTATAAAAGTTTAATAATTCTAAATCTGGTGAGAGATTAGCAGCTGTTTTTTGCTGCTTAAGACATCCGGCAAGGATGCACTTTTTTTAGATTTATACCAGTAACATTCTGATAAAAATACGATCCAGTGAAACCTCCTGGCTATACTGCATCACAAACTGTGAGTCGTTTAGGATGTAAAGGTTTCTCATGAATCCATAGTGGACTTTCATCACCCCAAATGCGGCAACTTTGTTTATTAACACAGCTATCAATTTCAAAATGTGCTTCATCAGAAAAAATGATTTTTGAGGAAAATCATCTGTTTGAATCATCATTTTAAATGTTCCAGTGGCTTTAATTCATGTACTATTGGAACCATATATGCCTTCAGAGCTAAATCCTTTCTTAAAATACACCATGCTGTAGATTCACCGAGTCCAAATTATTGTAAATGTCGACCAATGGAAATTTCTGAGTCTTCAGCACTTTTACGTACCAAATCAATACGCTTTTGTGAAAATGGGACTAAACCTAGGCAGATTCACAACGCCATCTAGGTTTTATTCAAAAACTTAAAAAACAGCTCAATTTGAAAGACCTGTTATACGGTTCACTATACTGGCTTGTAACTAAAAGTATCATAATAAATACACAGACGTTTCTTTTCTTTTTATTTCTTTTTAAAGCAACGAATAACATTAACATGCATTTTAAACCTACTTGTGTCCACTTGAATTTAAAAATTAAATTTGGTTAATAAGAAGAAAAATTTTTTACATATATAAACCGGTATTTGAAATAAGAAAATCGGTTGTGTAAAATACAATTCGCTTATATGGTGACGCTTCCATTAGGGTCCCTCAGAAGAAAGCCCACTCACCATTAACGATATATGTATAAGAACGGATCAAAGGAAATGGTGCAAACTGTCGTTCTACATCGCGACTATACAGTCTGAACGATTTCCGGACGATCGCGTCCTCGAATGGGGCGTTTAGAATGGATACGGCGGGCATAAAAAAAGTGGAACACCTACAGACGTAAAATGATTAGTTGGTAAATTGCCGAGAATTATTGACCGATTTTTCGTGACCTAACAATCACTTTAAATATTTAATAAAAGCCCATTCTTAAAAATGTGTTATTCCTTTTCCTTTTCTGTTATTTCTGTTTAGATTTTTTATACAGAGTACCGCAAAAAAAATTTTTAAACTGAAATATCTAATTATTGCAATATTATATATTTGCATATATATATATATATATATATATATATATATATATATATATATATATATATATATATATATATATATACATATATATACACACACAAAATGTACATACAAAATATTTAAACGTCAGAGAAAAACAAAATAGATTATTTGTTGAATTAGTATAAAGAAAATCGATAGTTAATTGTGTAAACCGTAAAATCCTAATCATTAATTATAAGTTTAGACTACAAATTAAGAATAAAATACCGCAGAATCATTGACTGAAATTAATTTTATTGTATAAACAAAGGTTTTAAAATAGAGAAAGTGAAAAAGCTTGAAAAATTAAAAAATAAATCAATTAAATAAAAAAATAGAAGGAAAAGTCGGCCTACTCCCCTTTGCACGGGAATATTTACAGGAAAATCAAAGTTTTTTTTTCGTATTTTTTTCTAAAAAGTGCAATAAAAACAAGAATTAAAAAAAACATCTCAAAAAGTCATTTTTGAAAAAGTTTTGGCTATTTGAAAAAAAAGAGCCATTTTTTTCCAAAAACCCATTTTTTGGGTTGAGTAAAAAAAATTGAAAAAATTCTGAGAAATGTTTTTGGGTAAACAGCCATATAATAAAAGCTGTACCATTCCATTTGAAAAAACTGAACAAAACTTCAAAAAACTATTGTTGAATGTAACGCCACCTCGCGGTTTCATTTATAAACAAAATAATTTATCTCCCAGATTATCTGATTGTCCCAGCAATTGCCTTTTAAATGAATCTAATTTGAGGAAAATCGGTTTAGGCAAACGGACATTAGACGACTTTTTATCTAAATATGTAAAACTCCCCCCACTTCTTTATTCGCGAAGTTACGACAAAATGTCATAAAACAAAGTTGTAGGAGACAGTTTGCTAATTATAACTGAGAATTTTTCTTACTCGGTTAACACTTGAAAATACACAAAAAAAAAAGATTTTTAAAAATGTTTAGCTCGTCACGCCCTCTTGCGGTCGTTTTAGAAGCTTAAAAATATTTTTGGTGAATTTCTCACAGTAAGTTTTAGTATAATATTTTTTTCCGCAAAGCTGTGGGATAAATAGTTTTCAAGATACGGCCGCGATCCATCCTTAATGGGACACCTGGTATATATATATATATATATATATATATATATATATATATATATATATATATATATATATATATATATATATATATATCATTTATATATATATATATATATATATATATATATATATATATATATATATATATATATATATATATATATATATATATATATATATCATTTATATATATATATATATATATATATATATATATATATATATATCATTTTGTTCATCATCAACCCGTATCAATCCACTGCAGGATGAAGGCCTCCTTAGCATGCTTCCAACTCTCGCGGTCCTGAGCTCTTCTCTGCCATTCCGGTCCAATATACTTAACAATATCATCAGTCCATCGTGTTTTCGGTCTTCTCCGTGGACGTTTGCGATCAAACGGTATCCAATCCACGACCGCTCTAGTCCATCTTTCGTCCCATCGCCTCGCTACATGGCCTGCCCACTTCCATTTCAATTGCTTTATTCTTCGAATGAAGTCACTCACTTTCGTTTGTTCTCTGATCCATGTGCAGGTCTTTCTATCCCGTCTAGTAATGCCAAACATACATCTTTCCATTCCCCTCTGTGCTACCCGAAGTTTTTGAACTCACTGTGATATGAGTGTCCAGGTCCAAACACTATGTTGAGCCTGCCAAACGCGTCATTCCACCTCCCCGACGGTATATATACATATATATATATATATATATATATATATATATATATATATATATATATATATATATATATATATATATATTGCCCATTTCTGTTGCAGTATCTTAAAATCGATCTCATCCCGAAAAAGAAAATCTTCCAGCAATCTTTTTCGTATTTATTTTCGACTACTCGAAATTGTCGTCGTTTAAAGGAAAATTTAGTGGGCAAGTAAACTGGAAACCTCATAAATTTTACGGCGAACATTCGACGGGACCTTAATCCCGGACAATTTTTCTCGAATTGCGATTTTAATCGGAACCTTCTGAAGTGCCACGCCATTTCCTCTGTCCATTACTAACTTAATGGAACTAGTTCGAAATCCGCTCTAGTATTTCGATAAAAGTTTGTTTTAATATTGGTTTTTCTTAGTGAGATATTTTATACACGATGGCGTTTAATAATCAGTGTTACCGAAAAATTACCATTTGCTTAAGAAAACAGGAATTATCCAATAAGAATGTCAGAATGTTTGAAATTCGCAATGAAAAGATACACGATACTCGAATTGGGCTCTAGGTCATGTAAAAGGCCTTTCAAATTGAGCGGTTTTTTAATTCTTCGATAAAGCACAGATGGCGTTGGAAATTTGTCTAAGTCTAGTCTAATTTCAGAAGTGTAATATAAGACATTTAAAAAATGGAGTCGTACAAAATATATCAATCGAATTGTTCAAAAATTTCAAGAAAATGGTTCGGTGGAAGAAAAAAGACGAGCAATATATAGTCGTAGTGGTCGTTCACAAGAGCATATGGATTTAGTACGTAAAATTGTCGCTGAAGACCTAGAAATTTCCATTAATCGGCGTTCACAACAATTTGGACTCAGTAAATCCGCAAGATGGCGTATTTTATGAAACCAAACCTATATAAGGACACTGGATCATTCAAAAGGTCGTGCATTTGTCAAATGGATCAAAAGAACAACAGATGATTTTTCTAAAAAAAAAATCATCTTTTCACAAGAAGCCAGGGCCTGATATTCCCATATACCAAAATGCGTCCTGTTTGCGCATGACGTCACTCGGTGAGTAAAATTCAAATATCTTCGTTGCTAGACTTTCAAATACAATTTAAATGCATTGTAATTGGAATTAAGGCTATATATTGAGGACAAATACTTTATCAGTGTGGGCAACAGACTACAAAATTGTATATAACAGACACGTACAATTTTATTTGAATTTAAGACACAATTTACAGAACAAAACAACTTCGATAGTTCGAATAGTTTTTATTTATCGACAAAAACATTTCGTTTTATAGATTAATATTATTTATTCCCAGTATTTGAAATGTATATGAACAAATCATTTTGTTTCTCAGTTTAAAAATATATGTAAAAAATAATATACATTGGTTATATAAAATGGCAATATGCAAATTGAAAGTTTTGTAAATATTGGTTTTTAAATGTAATAACCAGCTAAATTCGATATTTTTTGTCACAAATAAAATATTAATTATTCAACACACATCTATCCATATTCTATATTGGTATTAAAAATGACAACATTTGGTTTCCTAAATTTAAAATTGTATATATTTCTTAAGCTTAAGCTTATGTGTGGATTAGCTATAAGTGTAATTATGTAATAGTTTTAGTCATCTTTCTTTTATCTAATTTTACACTTACATTCGCGATCGAAAAAATAGTTTTTTTTGCTTTTTCTGGGTATTCAATATGGCTGCTTCTAAGCATCAAATTATTCAAATAATTTTTGGTCAAGGATTCTCCATTAACATACTTAAAAATTTGTTCAAGCTGTTTCATTTGTGAAAGAAAGTCTTCAGAAGGTGTGTGTAAACCTCCTTCACTTAAATGATCAGTCCAGGTATATTTGGACGTGCTGGGTCTTTCTAAACTGGAATTATTTAACTTGAAACATATATATCCAGCTAAATGTTCCAGCCCATCATATTCCAGTTTATGAAGAACCTCGTCAATATCACCTTCATGAGCACTGTTCAACATAAGTGGATCATTTTTGGAGTCGAATTTCTTGATCATTGAACCACTTATTGGCAAATCTGGGGTATAAACATGGAATATTAGAAACATTACTACCATCACCATCATTACTATTTCTACCACCATCCCAACATCTAATCAAGCATAAATAAATAAAACACCCTACTTTTTAAAACAACAAATTTATAAACATGATTCAATGTTTTCCGCTTAATTTCTATTTCAATTACTTTTCTCTTGTGATAATTACCTGGTCAATAACTCGACGACGACTTGTTTTCTCTCCCTTTTTCAATTCTTGCAGATTGTTCATTCGATACTGGTTTTTTAGAACTAAATGCCAGATTTTGAGTCGGTACAACATCATCCTTCAATCCTCTGTAACTTTTTGGTGTGTAATTTAACAATTTACGTTGAAGATTTTCCTTGAAATCGCTATTTAAAAAGTGTTTCGAACAAATACAAGCCCTTTTCAGATTAAATTTATCCTGTCTTTTTGTGGCATGGATCCACTTCTTACACGCAACTTCATTCTTGGGAAAATGAAAAAACTACTCATCACACGGGTTCTTTTTCGACTAATTGTTGGATTTACACCCAAATACAGCACAACGCATTGTTATTATTGAATATTTTAGATTAACACCGCACAAACGCCATACATAAACTTCTAGTAAACTTGTTATATGTCAAAACTATGATGTTCGAATTTTGCACAATGGATGACGTATTCCCGTCAACAAAGCTCCGCCCACCCTGCGCAATATCTTACCTTAGTATTTATTATACCGTGACAAGAAGCATATTTAGAAATATTAATAATTGACCAGTGAAATGAAACAAAGCTCTGATAATACCCCTTCACAAAAAAGGAGCTAAGGAGGAGTGCAATAACTACCGAGGAATTGCAATGCAAGACGTGACTTACAAAATAATGGCCAAGATGATTAAAGATCGACTAGAGAAATACCATAATGGACAAGTGGGTGAATACCAAAGAGGGTTCACAGCAGGAAGATTAACAACCGACCAGATATTCATCATGAAGCAGATCCAACAGAATACTGATAAACAAAATTTGAGCTTATATTTACTGTTCATAGATTATAAGTAAGCATATAACTTCAAAGGTGTTCCAAGCAATGAGACAGTTGGGACTCCCGGAAAAGTTTAGAAAGTTAGTGAAGAAAACAGTAAATAAAGTTAGAGTCGATAGAGGAGGAGGCCTGATAATAAATAAAGTTATAGTCGATAGGCCTGAGGAGTTCATTGTAAAAAAAGGACTGAGACAAGGCGGTCCACTGTCAACAGTTCTGTTCAGTCTGGTGCAGGAAGCGATTCTGAGGGAGAGTGGCATCAATACCAAGGGATTAATATATGGTATTAGACACCAATGCTTGGTCTATGCCGACGACATTGTATTGATGGCGAGATACAAGGAAGAAATAGTAAAGGTTTTCAAGATGTTGAAAAGAAAAGCAATGTTGGAAAGAAAGGCCTAATAATTAATGAGAACAAGACCAAAGATATGGTGAATGAAAGATAGTATCAGAGGACTCTCCCCTAATTTAGTCATTGATTGTGCAGAAAATGAGAAATATACAATAGAGAAAGTAGAACTGAACATCTAGGAGTAACACTAACGTGTAAAGGAGATGAAGAAAAGGAAATAGAGAAACGAGTAGCGAAAGGAAGCAGAGCCGTTAAGACCCACGGTTACCATACGTAAGAGACATGGACGATGGCGAAGAAGAAAGAAAGTAAGATAGAAGTCTGAGAACGTAAAATATTAAGAAGGATTTTTGGAACAATAAAAGTTCAGAACGAATTTAGAAGAAGAACGAACAAAGAAATCGAAGAAGTGTACAAAAAACCAGGTGGTGAGACCGCAGCGAGCTCATGGCTGAGGCACATAGCGAAGATGTCCGGCGAGAGATGGGTTAAGGAAATTCTGTTACAGAAATGGCTGAATGAGGTGCTGAATGATTTGAGTGAAGTAGGAGTGAGGGATTGGAAAAAAGATGCTTTCACACGAAAACGGTGGAAAAGAAAAGCGAATGAATTAGAAGCCAAGGGCCACTAGGCCTGTAGAGCTGAATATTATTATAATAATTAGCAAATATTTGGCTACGTTAATAAACAAAATTGCCGCATTTGGGTCGAGGAAAATCCACGATTGATTAATGAGACACATTTCCATCCTAAAAAAATCTCTGCAGATGTTGTATTCGGTTTTTTTGAGTTTTAAATATCATACAATAAGCTTCAATTATCAATAAAAAGCAGTTTGAAATCAACCAAATGCTGTGTTTCAGTCAAAAAAAGCCACTCAGTTTGAAAGACCGTTTATATTTGTATATGCGTTTTTGTTCTCCTTTTCCCTGAAGTTAACTTAAAAATATTTGTACCATATCTAAAAATAGCCCATCTAACTTCTTCTTTTTCTTTTAGTGTTATTTGATTGTTCTTTGCAAACTAAACAGAAAAAAATGTTTTAGGATATATTTTGTCCCTGTTAGTATTTTGTACTTGCTCTTTAAAATAATAAACATGCCCCGAGCGTCAGTTTAACTTTTGGTCTCCCAAAACGAAGAAAGTTTAAAAACCTCCCGAAAGTTTTGATCCTTTCAATAAATCATGCAACTTCGTTGAGATTTTCAATTCTGATTTTTATTTCAAGTTTCGAAAATTATTTCGTTGAAAGACGGCTATAATATGCAGTAGTAAAATATCTTCAGATCATATAATAATAAATCATAGATAATAAAAAATAAATCATAGATAATCATAAATAAATCATTAATCATTGTAATAATCAACATAGAAGAGCAGAAAAACTTACCTTCTAAAGTTCCAGAGTACGTTATACGACGATTAAAGTTGATATTTGGACGACTGGTTGATTCAAATACGACATCGTCGGCGAATATGTTTTCATCAGGATTCAGCACTAATTTAAATAACCTGAAACAAAAATATTTTTAAATAAATATATCCCGTAGATTGCAGATAATATTGTAATAATACGACTGTCCAAGGTTTTTTGACACTCTTTTTATTGCAAACTGGTTGATAATAAAATAATTAACAGTAAGATAACTGGAACAGACCCATCAGTACTTAACGGTGTTGTATATTATTCGAATAAAAGGTAGCTGAATAATGAATAATTTTCTTATTCATTATTCGTTCCCATTATTTTATTCGTTATTCCTTAATTTTTCAAAATCATACAAATTTTGCACTAAAAATAAATAAATATGATCAATAATTCCAAATACTACTAAGAAAATCAACCTACCAATTGCCAACAAAAATTGAAGCCAAAAATTTTAAAACATATTTAATTTTTATTTTAAAAATAGTTCCAGCTTAGTTTTAAGTTTGTTCTTTTTCCTTCAATATAGCACTTTTCAAGTTAAATAGTTTAAATTTTCTGGGGCTCAAAAGGGAAGGTTATAGGTACTTTCCGGGCTGTGGCCTATCTTTGTGGGATCCACCCTTCTTTACCTCTTTTAATTCTGGGATTTCAGGACTGAACGGGGAAAAAATGTTAAGTAAATTTAATCTTTGTATTAAATAAAAAGCCTTTGTTTTTATAAAAAAACACACTGAATAAGAAGAAGCATTTAATTGAAATTCTTGCTTTACCTCGTTCAAAGTCTTGTTCTCTCTCTTTCAGTTTTTCTGTTTGGCACGAGTAGTATATTTTAATTTAATTAAATAAATTAATTAAATAAAAATTTCATTTTCTTAATAAAGACTAAGAGGGGCACCGTCTGCCCCCTTCAGGGTCAGGCGGTGGTGAGGGATATGGTGGGACCACCACTTCTTCTTCTTCTTCTTCTTCTTCTTCCTTCAATATCAAAAAGGTTTAATTTCATTTTTAACTTTTAAATTTTACATAAAAAATGTCTATGTTAGTTTTTCAATTTAATTTGTTGTAGACAAAAAAACAGTTTTTAAAATCTACATTATATTTATATTTATATTTTTTATAATTAAATATATATTGATACAGATGGTCATCAGCAGATGTCCTCTCGGTCAAGAAGACGCAAAAGAAGGAAGACATTGCTGACTTGCAAGGCAAGTCAGCCTTCGGAAGTACCAAGTGCTTCGCCTCCATCTACTTCGTCCACAAAACCAAAAGACTCGTAAAAAATTGCACAAAAATCAAGACAAGAGGCAACAGCATCACCCACTGTTACCGCTACCAACCCTAAACCGATTGTTCTGAAGAACAAATCAGTGTTCCAGGATGTCATGCGAATCCTGAAGATAACCAAAGTGGCTGTCAAGCCAGCCAAAACGAGTCCGGATGGGGTTCTTATGGTCCCCCGGACGGAATCCGATCGGAAAGGCCATTTTAGAGCTTTTTAACGAGAGAGAGAGTATCCTCACTCGACACGCAGAAAGCTGCACGTCCTGGTCAAGGGTATGCTAAAATCTATTCCAATTGATAATGTCAGAACAGAGCATCATCATTTGGGTTTATTTCCCACCTCCATCACAAGATAGCAAACCAGAAAGGAGAAACCCATTGCGATAGTACAAGTACTGATAGTAAACTGTACCTTGCAACAAGAAAAATATCATTTTAGTCAAACAACTCTGCCACCAATCCCTTAAAATAGAGTTGCAAAAGAAGAAACCAGAACAGAGCCCCGCAACAGAGGCGCAGTATTCGCAGCGTCACCAGAATCACGTAAAAAAAAGTCGATCTTTGCATTAATTTCTGAGCCATAGAGCACAGGAAAACATCACAGCTCTTCCGACCTGACAGAGCAAATTCAACAGCGAGCCAAAGTCATGGATGGACTTGCTAACAAACTTCAAAGTTCTGAGTCTGATCCAAACACAACTGGACCCATTCCTCAAGCTTTAACGTCAGTAGGAACTGACACCAAGACCAACGTCGACAGAATATTCTAATGCCGGTTTTCGAGCCTCGAGCCTTCTTCATTCATATCCTTTGAAATCCGCCAAGATTTCATATCTAACCGACGAAAGTCAGTACCTCCTAAAATATGAACAAAAAAATCTTGGACCCCTCATGACATGAGGGGAATTAATGAAATTTGAAATTTTGAATTACACGGTTCATTTCCTCGCCCAAAGTTTACAACATTGACCAAATTTCATAATTTTGTTGCAAACGGTTTATTTGGGAAAATCAAATCCGCCTTCCCGATACCCCCACGATATTTAGGGGGACAGAGCATAGGATGCATTCGTCTAAGATTTATATGAAAAAGTACCCTTATTTTTAGTCGTAGAACATGAGGGTATAGTCCATACAATTCAGGACACTCTGTATTGCATTTGCAATAGAAAAATGCTAAAAGAAGAAGAGTGTATAAACAAATAGCGTCAGCAAACTGCATACTACAATACAAGTAGAACAAAAAGAATTTTAATAATCCACGTATAAGTGTCAATTCCCATTTGCAGATTTAACCAGTAAAAACTTTGTTCATTCAAACAATTCTCCCTTTTCCATAATATAACAAAAATGACGGCGTTAAAAGTATTAACTCGCAAACTTCAAATTAATGACAAAAATATTTTAATTGGATTATTCATTATATCCCATCTAAATTCCAATCGCCCTTAAAAAAACAGTAATTATATCTAGCTTATCACGAAAGCCCCGTTTAGAATAATCTTTTAATTAATTAAATATTTTCACAATTAGCAATAAACGTTTTAAACAGTAAATACTAAAAACCGGCTGAAAATCTCTTTATTGAAAAATAATATTTCACATTTCCTCCAGTAATAAATTTGAATTAAACAGAGAATCCCGTTCTCATCCGCATTATTGGTATAATAAATAATTTCGTTCGGATTTGCGCATATTTCGACGCTCTAAAAATGATCTAGATTTTTTTTTGAGAACTGGATACTATTTTGAGCCCAACGAAACTAATTTTATAGATAGCAAGCGTTTAACTCAAAGAGATTTACCGCTAAAGACCAAATCAGTTTTTAAAGTTCTCGACGCACGTTTCGCTAACCATGTTAGCATCATAAGGAAATGATCAAAATCTAATTCTAAAAGCAAACTACGTTCTATTTATATGATAACCCTAATTACTAACCTATAACCTAAAAAGCATACTACCTACTTAATGAAGCGTGTATAAAAAGGATATAATACTTATAACCGAAAGAGCCAGACTTGTAAAGGGTATGGCATATATCACGCTACCATTTTATTTTGGCGCCATTTTGGGTTTGGCTGTTGTGTAATGCAAACGTACAAGTTTTATTAGAGATAAATGCTCACTAAAAGAACGCAGTAAAATTCTAATTTACACAATACATTAATTATGGTAATTGCATACAAAGTAATTCAATTATTATAACTCAAGGTAAATTGGAGCGAAAATATCATAATCATTCGATGTCTCATAAAACGATCATTTCTCGTTTATTCAAGCAATTTCAGGAATTCGGAACAGTTGGGTCGTCGAAGAACAATGTGAATGTGGAGTATGGAGGAGTTTCCAGAAACGTCGAGTCGATGTGTGCACACTATTTGGGAATTTCTTCACTCAGCTTACGCTGAATATTGAGAAGTGACTTGACATGTTTCCCTATAAGATTCAAATTGTTCAACGCTTGTTGCCTACAGGTAATAATAAGTAAATAACTGTACTACCATCATAAACCACCCCCATAAATTTGAAAATGTTGATGCAAAATTGATTTGACAACTACAGATTATTTTTTTGATGATTTTTCAATGACAAGGTTTACATAAATAAGCCCCAAACCATACAGCAGCTCAAGAACGACAACAGTGCTGAAATCACTGCATTAACACTAACTAAGATGACAAAAGTTATGGTAAATGTGGCATGAAAGCTGCATGATAATGATAGTTAACATTTGTTTCACATAATTGTCAAAAATTATAAATATATATAATTATAAAAATAAATATATAACTTCTGTATGTAAAATATATAGCAACAAATTCTGGCAAATAAATGGTTGTATGCCATTCAGAATTGACCTTCTACCATTATCTAGTGAAATTGTCGCCACATGTCCATTTATTCCAAGAAACAGGTGACCATTGACTTCTAAGTGCTTCTGGCGCATTGAGTTTGGCTCATTTTGAAATACCCATACAGTCGAGTGCTGTTTACTTGTGGCATCATACGCATAGATCCAAGATTCGAAGCTTGTGTAGATGTTATACATGGCTTTTGACGCATCACGATTGTATTTTTTGAACATTTCTTTGCACCAATCGACAGGAGCCTTTTTGAGCGATTATCAAATTATGCACAATTCTCGTACATGGTTTTCTGGTACAACAACTGATTTTATACGACTTTCTTTAAATTCGCCTGTGAGCGAACGACAACCACGATTGAATTCACTAAACTAGTTAATCCAATCGTAATAATTGTATTCTATACAGTGGTTTTAGATGGTACTTCATTGCCAAAAGTCGAAGTGTATTAATCGATGCACTGTTGTTGATATAATCCACGATGCAAGTGGTAGTAAATAATCGCACGAAAATTTGAATAACAGACATCTTTCATACGTAGTTCCACGTACCTCTGATCGTACCAAATCACCCGTCACAATCACGTCGAGAGAAGTACCTCCCAAGACCGATTTCTGGCCTCTCAGCCTTCGTCAGCTGGACTCGAATCTAACGAACAGAGTCAGACCAAATCAACTGGCCATATTGATGGCGGGTCAAATATCTTCGTAGCGTTCACAAATTCTTGATCGCTACAGGTAGCATTCGTAAATTGTTGATCACCACTGGTAGGTTTATTTCGGACAAATTCTTAACTGAAAGAGCTCCGGTATCGTTTTGGACAAGGCAAGACAGTCTAACTCCAAATCTCCAGGTGAGCGGACGTTTTCGCGCCTTACCCTTCCGACCGAGGTACGTAGGTTTGCTGGCCAAGTCACGCTTGGATTGATTTTTCTGATATTCTTATAGAGGGTTTTACGACCCGGCAGCAGAGAATCCGATCAACAGACATCAGGCCACTGAACGACCACCTATTACAGAGCCCGACCATCGTGGAAACCTTATACCTTTTTGAGGCCACATGGCACAGTATCCGGTTGGTCAAATCGAGATTATTTCGGGACCCCCGCATAGGGATACCGGACTGTCCGCAGTCGTACTCAGAGTTTTTGGACACCCAGTGCCTTGACAGGCAAGGATAGACATCAAGAAATAAGGCCAGATAAACATTTTTTTATTATATTTTCATGCACCGTTAAGGATTTCAATTAACATTTATTTTTCACAAATACATTATTACCATAATTTCTTATACTGATAATGGTCACGTTATCATCTTATATTTTGTATCTATTTGCCGTCTGACCATTCTTGGTTACCCGAGCGTTATATATTTATCTTTTTACTATTGTCAGAATAGAGGAAATAACCTCTAATTTGTAAGTATAGGGACATAGAGACCAGCTGGTGTAATTCAGAGCTGTTCATTTAATTTTTTGATTTCTTTCACGGTAAGGTTTGGAGAACCACCTTCCCTAAACCTTCCCGTGTCTTTTGTTTCATAGTTTTAGTTATTTCTTTTTTTTGTGTGCTTTGTGTCGTTCTTTTTTGAGTGTGCTTTTATAATATATATGTATAAGATTCTAATAAACCGTTTTATTTAAGATAGACCCCTTCCCGGTTCCAGGGTCTTTTCCGATATATGAAGTAACCGGGTGGCGCTCAACTTTTGTCGTGGCTTCATTCTGTCCTGGACCTTCTTTCCGGTGCTTCCGGCGAACAGCTGCCGTCGCTGTGATCTATATATTTTTTTATTTTGTTTCAAAAGAGAAAATAGTAGGTCACAATCTCTCTGCACGGCCCCCCAATACGATATCTCTTGATCATACCTGATCCCTACATCCAAGGTTGTGGGAAGAATGTATCGCGTAGTTCCGACTGCTGCGAACATTCTCTGTAGGGTGGCGCGAGTTGCATTGAGATTGCGACCCACCATCAATATGGCCAGTTGATTTGGTCTGGCTCTGTTCGTTTCTATTCAGCTGTCTCCTTGCGTTAGACTCGAAGAATGACCAGAAACCGGTTCTGGAAGGTACCTGTCTCGATGTGATTGTAACGGGTGATTTGAAAAGATTAGAGGTACGTAGAAGTACGGATGAAAGATATATGTTATTCAAATATCTCTCTCCATGGCCCCACTACGCTATCTCTTGAGCATACCTGATACCTACATCCAAGATTGTAGGAAGAATGCATCGCGTAGTTCCGACTGCTGCGAACATTCACTATAGGATGGCGCGAGTTGTATTGCGACCTGCCAATATGACTAGTTGATTTGGTCTGGCTCAGTTCGTTTCTATTCAGCTGTCTCCTTGCATTAAACTCGAGCCCAGCTGACAAAGGCTGAGAGACCAGAAACCAGTCCTGGGAGGTACTTGTCTCGACGTGATTGTGACGGGTGATTTGAAACGATCAGAGGTACGTGGAGTATGCATGAGCAAGAGACATGTCCCATCTTGCCTCACCTACGAAAAGAATGTTCTCCATTTTACGATAATGTTTTTTATATTTCAGAATAAGCTAAAACCCCAGGAGTTTCGGAAATGGAGCTGTATTTACTTGCAAAATGAACAAAATTTAAAGTTTACTTTGAAAACGGAATCAACTGAAATCTTTGAAAAACGAAATTACTCATCATCAATGTCGACGAATTTTAAACATTAGATATATTGCTTCCAAGGACACAATACGCAAATACGAGGGTAAGTCTAAAAAGTTTCCAGCCTCAACATGCAGATGACGCTGCTCATTAAAAATATTCTGGTAATATAATTGCGCATGTTTGTGCACCCACGCACACACCCATGCAAACGCACACGCACACGCACACACGCACGCACGCACGCACGCACGCACGCACGCACGCACGCACACAAATATATATATATATATATATATATATATATATATATATATATATATATATATATATATAAAGAGATTTGAATAAGACAATGCAGCATAGAGCTATGTCGTCTGGAGTCTAGGCTCCTGCGCGGGTTAGCCTTGGTGGACATGTCAAGGCAGAAGCATCAGACTAACATGATTGATGATTGAGACATGATTCAAAATCTGCTAACCCACATTGGACCAGCGTGGCAGATTAAAGTCCATACCTTCAACATGGTATTTCAATACGACAGTACAAACTCAAACACGGCTCTTATTCCCCGGAGGAAAAGGGGCAACTACCTATGGCAGCGGGAAGACCTGCCCCAAGACAGAGGATGCTAAGAATCACCAGGTTAGATCAGATTTTGACATTGCTACTCTTAATATACGGACAATAAAAACGAATGCCCGACTGCAAGAACTGTTGATCGAGCTTGATAACATGGATATTATTGGGCTATGTAAAACACGAAGAAAGGGCGAAGAGCTAATCCAAGAAGATTCAACGGGTCACGTACTCTACACTCGGGATGCGGAGAATGGACGATGTGGTGAAATTGGATTAACTATCAATCGAAAGCTGAAGGACAGTATAGTACAATTTGAAAGTACATCTGACCGACTAGTATAATGCGTCATTCAGCTGAATAAAAAGTTTAGACTTCAAATGATGTGACCCAGCGGGATGGTGAGCGGGACAATAGAGGTGACAGATTGGTTGACTTTGCTGAAGGACAAGAACTGTATATTATGAATTCGTTCTATAAGAAGAATATCAGCAGAAAATGGACATAGAAAAGTCCATCTTGACTCACAAGTGAAATTAATTACATCATGACCAAAGATAAAACAATATTTTACAATTGTACTACCCTTAACAACTTTAATGTTGGAAGTGACCACCGAATGGTACGAGCACAACTTAGTCTGCCGAAGAGAGCGCGAAAGAATGGCAAAGTGAATTCTGGAAAATTGCTTGGAGAGGGACAGCTATTTTGAGATTGCTTTGTCGAACCGCTTTGCTGTGTTACAAGATCCGGGGGAGATGGAAATATCCGTTAAATATGAAGAAATCACAAGAATATGCTTCAAACGGCTGTTCTAATGGTACCAAAAAAAAATATCTCAAACAGACAAAAAACTCCAGTGAGGCCATTGATTTAATGAAGAAACAACGGACAATGAAAAATGCGAGGAGTCCTTTTGGCAGGGTCGAATACGCTGGGCTCTGCAAAACTATAAGAAAACGTATCGGAGAGGACCGGTTCAACATGCAGCTAGTGTAAAAAAAACCGTGGAAGAAAACAGAGGAATTAACAACGCTAAACAAAAGCTGAGAAAGAAAAGAACGCCAAATGTATGCCTTAATGGGTGAGGATGGCACAGTGTGCAGGGCGCGTACGCAAATGTTAGAGGTTGTCAGACTTCGACTTCGACTTATTTAGCCAGGTTTTTGGGTTAGCCCGCAGGCTCTTACCCGTTTCTAGTCAGCATTTTACCCTATATGGGCACTTAATTTTTAGGGGTCTCTATCTGACCCAGTAAGTTGCCTAGCAAGTGGCAAAGATATGATAGCTAAGAAAGAATAGTATTTCAGATGAAGTCCTGGCGAACTTCTGAGGTTATTACGAATGAAAAAGAAAATGAAAATTTTACTTTTTCCCCGTCAGAGATTGACAGGTCTTCTGTCTAGCAGACCGATCGATCGAAGCGATCTTTCGACCGCCAGACCACGGACAGGACTATAAGTCGTCGAAGCGGTCTTATGCAAGCCGGGAATCGATTTATCGATTCCGTTATGCTTGCGGCCCGTATGGGAGATGGGACAATGCGCTATATTACCCAGGAAATCCGGGTAAGTTGTCCGGTATAGACCGGACTAGCGGATTTTCGCTAAATTTCGCCGTTTGGGCGAATTTAGCGTAGATTTGGGAATAGAATTCAGAGACCGGGGGTACACCGGTCTCTCTCATGATTTGATTATTCCGAACATACCAAGGTGCGTTAAGTGCCGTACGCAAGGTTTTGTTCTGGAATCTTTGAAGTTTTTTAACCGCCATAGGCGGCAAAAAACTATAATAGGTAATAAGACCGTATAAATATACGGATCTTATCATGACTTTATATAATAAAATTTTTACATTAAGAGATAATTTACTAGAACGACAAATCAAGGGGCACAGAAGTTTGAGGATTCCGTGCCCCTTGCTTATTGTGAGCTGGATTTGACTAGACCATTTGAGTGAGCGGTCGAAATGGAGACCTAGATACGTGGCTTTTTGCAGCCACGGGATTGGCACTTTGTCAACCAGCAATCTGGCTTCGCCTGAAAAGCGATTTCTGGTGAAAATTATCGCCTGGGTCTTTTTAGGGAGGTTGTCAGAAAATTTTATTCCCAGTTATATGAAGATCAGAACCAATCAAAGACAACAATACCCACGAAAGAAGAAATGCCAGATATTCTAGTGGAGGAAGTAACAAAAGCTATAGAACGATGAAAAATGGCAAGGCTCCAGGAAAGGACAGTGTAACTGTTGAAATGCTAAAAGCTGATGGTCGGACGTTACATAAAACACTGGAAAAATTATACTCAAATTCCTCAAAGAACAAAAAGTACCTGACTTAAGGAAAAATGCAGAACTGATCATTTTACATAAAAAAGGAGTACAGAAATATTTAAAAAACTAGAGTCCGATAAACCTCATATTAGTAATGTACAAAGTTTTAACCAAGATATTAGAACATTAATTTTAAAAGAATATTAATAAAACTGAATGACGCACAACTAAAAGAACAAATAGAATTCGGAAGTGGATTCAGTACAATGGATCACATCCAGGTAGTACCGCATGCCTAGAAAGGCACAACGAATACACCTATGTTTGGCTTTTATCGACTACGACAAAGCATTTGACTTCATCTCAAAGCAGGCCATATTGGATGCACTGCTTAGCCAGGGGATGGACAAAGCATATGTAAACAAAGCAAAATGTAGAACGAGGCGTACGATAGGCTGACGCAATATCGCCTATTCTTTTCTCGGCTTGCCTTGACCAAGTATTCCGTAAACTGGATTAGGAACAGGATGGTGTAAAGATCAATGGTGCAAACTTAAACCATTTTAGATTTGCAGATTTGCAGATACCGCTTGATGCAAACGCCCGTGAAGAAGACCGAAAGCACGATGGACTGATGACATCATTAAATATATTGGACTCGAGTGGCACAGAAAAGCCCAGGACCGTGAAAGTTGGAAACATGCTGAAGAGGTCTTCATCCTGCAATAGATTGACACGGGCTGATAATGATGATGATGATGAACAAAAAAGTGCTGCTTCACCAAGGCAATGTATTGTGGCACAAATAGTTGGGAATAATGGCTAAATTGCATGAAGTGCACTTCGAATTGCCTCCTCGTCCATCCTATTCTCCAGATCTGGCCCCCAGCGACTATTTCCTGTTCTCAGACCTCAAAATACTAGCTGGAAAGAAATGTCGCTCCAGTGAAGAGGCAATTGCTGAAACTGAAGGATATTTTGTAGGCAAAGAGAAATCGATCTGTAAAAATGGTGTAGAAATGTTAGAAAAGCATTGGAATGATTGTATTGCTCTTTAAGGAGAATATATTGACGCACAAAGTGGAAATTTGCAAAAAAGTGGGTTTTATTATTTAGTCTGATTTAATTACCATTATATTAATAATGGTAATTAAATAAGACTAAATAAATATTGAGATAAACTATTTCCGTTTCTCTTTCTCTTAATAATTCTTAATAGAATTAAATAAATTATATTTTATTATAACCAAAAAGATGCCTGCAGAAAATTTTTCTCGAATATTCGACGCCCCTTTTCAATTATATGTCCAAGGAACGGTGGGTGCTTCGACATGAACTTAGGCGGACGATGAAGGGTCGAACCGTTCTCCATTACTTGGCTTATCGACAGAGTCAATCTCGGTAACCTATGCGAGAAATTTCCACGGAAATTTCAATTATTTCGGCCAAATAGACGGATATGAATTCGAAGTATTTCACGTATTAGAATCACGTCGAGAATTTTTGAGATCCTGACAAACGAATATTGAGTTAATTCTATATTTATGAGATAGTTTCAGACTGATATTGAGTCTATTCAAAAGAAAAAGTGAGATGCAAAATAAAATGTAAAAGGATATACGAGGTGTCTAAATAAAGTAATACGACCGGTGGCGTAAAGGTTGTATCTGGCAAGACTGTTGATTTCTCCTTTGGAGACGAGACGGGCCAATATCTGATGTTACTTCAGTACGAGTCTCAACTCTAGCTCTGAATCTAGAGTTACTTGATGGTCTGTAACAATACTTCTTCGTAGTTATCAAGCTTCGACATGAACTTAGGCGGACGATGAAGGGTCGAACCGTTCTCCATTACTTGGCTTATCGACAGAGTCAATCTCGGTAACCTATGCGAGAAATTTCCACGGAAATTTCAATTATTTCGGCCAAATAGACGGATATGAATTCGAAGTATTTCACGTATTAGAATCACGTCGAGAATTTTTGAGATCCTGACAAACGAATATTGAGTTAATTCTATATTTATGAGATAGTTTCAGACTGATATTGAGCCTATTCAAAAGAAAAAGTGAGATGCAAAATAAAATGTAAAAGGATATACGAGGTGTCTAAATAAAGTAATACGACCGGTGGCGTAAAGGTTGTATCTGGCAAGACTGTTGATTTCTCCTTTGGAGACGAGACGGGCCAATATCTGATGTTACTTCAGTACGAGTCTCAACTCTAGCTCTGAATCTAGAGTTACTTGATGGTCTGTAACAATACTTCTTCGTAGTTATCAAGTTTTGTTCATAGTTAACAAGCCTATGGAAACAACACAAGATTTTTCATTTCACCCATATCTAATGTGAGCAATGTGTTCCTAATATCTTGTTAATATGGATCTTTTTGTTTGCGCAATATAATTTTTTGTAATAATAAATTAATAAAGCATCAAGCGTTCGAGTGGTCACCGTCTGTTCACCAGTGGTGCGGCTGTTTCTGAAACTAACCCCACCAGTCTTAACCTCCAGTCTGAACCGTCATATAGTAATTACAAAATTACCCTAGGAGGTAGACAATCATCTGCCAGCTTTGCAGGTACAACCGGACTTTCGGATTCTGGGGCGTCCGGGCTTAAACGCAAAATCTTTCAGATGGAGTCGGAGACCTCTGGCCAACGTCTGAAACCGAAAACAAAAACTTTCTTTGGAACGGTAAATATCAATTCTCTCCTGAGCCCATGAAAACTAGTCGAACTGGGGCGAACATTTTATCAGCAAAAAATCCAAATTTTAGCTTTGCAAGAAACCAGATTGACAGATGATAACACCTTGGAATTCGGCAACTACAGACTTTTTAAAAGTAAAACGGACAAAAGAATACTCAGAAATACACCATATCTAGGTGTTGTTTCGTTGTCTCAAGAAACATTCTTGGTTCTATAACTAATGTCCAGCCAGTAAATAATCGACTTATGACACAATCCCACAAGTGTGCTAACAAAAACTATACATTAATTAATACACACCTCCCAGTTAACGAGGAAAATAAATCTAATCTTGGGAATAAAAAGCCCTGAGAAATGCTGGAAAAGACTATCTCTCAAATTCCCTCTAACCATGTAAAAATCCTACTGGGTGATGTCAACGCTCAACTAGATAAAGAAAGGAAGTACAGCAAGACAGTCGACAGTTTTCCCGCTCATAAATGGACTAACCATAATGGTAGAAGATTGGTTAAACTATGTTCGCAGTGTAATCTAAAAATAATGTCAACCCATTTTAAGAAGAAAATAAGAAAACAAAAGACCTGGAGGTGCCCAAACACGTACATGGGTGAATTTCAAATTGACCATGCTTCCATTTCGTACCCCAATTATAAAGAGATTCGGAATGTTCAAGTCAGGAAAGCAGCTAACATAGGCACGGATCACTACATGACTAGAATCAAACTTAGCTTAAAACCTCGAAAACTTAACAACCAGTACAGAACTGGCAAAAATTGAAACAAAAAATTATTAAAACAGTCGTAAAATTTTACAAAAACGTAGAATATATCTGTGGAGGGATGAAGTTTGCGAACAAGCAGTATTAAGCCGAAGTAAAGCATTCAAAGATTGGAACAGTCAAAAAACAGCAATAAATTATCAAAAACAGCAAAAAACATCTTTTTGTGAAGTAAGAAAAGAAACATCGAAGCTAATTAGACAAACTGAAAGAAAATATGAAAACAATCAGCTGAATGAAATAGAAAAAGATTTCCAAAAAATAAAACCCGAAACTAATACAAAACATTTAAAACTAAATTAACAGGCTATCAACCCCAAAGTCTTTGCTTCCAAATGGAAAAGGGACAATTAACTCTAAATAACCAAGACAATTGCAAAGAACTTGCGAAATATTTTGAACAAATACTAAACTGTCCTGAGCCCTTAAACAAATTACCAACACTAAACCCTAAACAATCAAACCCAGATTCATTACTACCGAATGAAGATGAAATGATTAGGCAAATCAAGCGACTTAAAAATATCAAAGCTGGAATCACTGCTGAACTTTTGAAATCCGCTGATCCAGGTACAATTAAGGAAATAACCAAAATTCTACAAGAAGTTTGGCGAACCGAACGGATTCTGGAAGATTGGAAAGATGCTCTAATCCATCCGCTACACAAGAACGGAGATAAAACGGATGTAAATAACTACAGAGGAATATCTCTTCTCCCAGTTTGTTACAAGATTCTATCTCAATGTCTACTAGACAGAGCACAGGGACAGTTAGATCCTAAAATTGGTGAATATCAAGCAGATTTTCGACTGGGCAGATCCTGACCTGAACAGATCCTGAATCTAAAGTTGATCCTAAAACATCAAAAACTGTACAATAAAAATCTCGTCTGTACATTTGTGTCTTTATAATCTTTATTCAAAATCTGGAAAGAACAAGGACTAAATCTGAAAACGCTGGCAATTATTAAAGCAACATTAACTAATACCAGGTCAAAAGTTAAATTCATGAGTGACATCTCAGAGCCCTTCGAAATTAAAACTGGGGTGAAACAAGGGGATGGACTCTTGCCACACTTATTTAGCTGTGTTCTAGAAAAAGTAATACAGGAGTGGTGTGAAAAAAAATAGGCCCTGAATATCAACCTGCCCATTAAACGCGTTTGCCGATGATCTAGCAATTTTGATTCAAGATATATTAATGGCACAAAAACAGATTGAAATCCTAAAAGAAACAGCAGAAAAGGTGGGACTTCAAATTTCCTTTGAAAAGACACAATACATGACCTGCAACAAACTAAGAACACCATTTCTAAAAACAAAATATGGTAACATCAGACGAGTCTCTCAATTCAAATATTTGGGTGAAATAATCATGGAAAATGGGTTGAAAAAAGCGGCCAATAAGGGGTAGATGTCAAAAAAATGGAAATTGCATTGAGACTTACATAAAATATTTACAACAAAAATGCATATCTAAAAACACAAAACTGAGATATTACAACACAATTATTAAACCAGAATGTCTTTGTATGGGGCAGAAGCGCTCATTTTGAATAGAAAGAGAGGCATCGAAGACATTAAAAAAAAAGGAAAGAAAAATCATAAGAAAAATCTTGGGCCCCAAACAAATAAATAGCACAACAGAAAACCAAGAAATCAAACAATATACAGATATATATAGCGATATGAGAAAAAGAAGACTTAAGTTTTACGGACTAGGCTAACTACTAGCGGACTAGACTACAAATAGGCTAACTAGACAAATAGTCGAATTTTATGAAAATAGGAGTAGAGCTAAAGCAGAAATAATTAAATGGATTGCTGCAATTAAAGAGCACCTACGATCAGCAAATATTTCACAAAGTGAAATTCAGGATAGAGACTGTTTCAGACACAAGGTTAACGTTTGGAAGGTTGGCCAGAGAGAAAAATGTAGGAAGACTGAAACAAGTTGGTCTGATGAAAGGAAAAGGGCTCATAGCGAAAGAATGAAATCAGTATGGGCGCATAGGAAGGCTAACAAACAACAAACGCCTCTAACTGTACTTCGCGTGGTTCACCAAATCGTAATATTTTTAAAATTTCATAAAATCCTAATTTTTACCAAACGTCCAGCATACTGTACATATTACAAAAATTTGCAAAAATTTAAGAAAAATTTTTGGAAAAATTATATTTGAACATTAAACTTTCCATAAGTTACCAGAAATTATGTCTAAAAATTATTTCATGATATTTTTTTCTTATGGGGCCGAAGTTTGTGGATGGTTGCGGTATTTTCTTCAAGGAAATTCATTCTAAATTGTATAAATGAAACAAAGTTGTCTAATTTCCACTTATATTTTTCCCTAAATCATAACTTTGTCAAGCATCCGAAGAAGCTACAGTATAGCGAAACGCGTGTTTTAGAGAAAAATCAAAGTGGAAATTAGACAACTTTGTTTTATTTATTTATAATTTATTCGCTAAATAATAACCAATTAATATTTGTCAAAGATGCTTTTACATATATCTGCTTAAAGTGATAGTTTTTTCATAGCTTTTCGATCGGTGATTTATTAATTTTACATATTTTTTTGCAGAAACCTTTAGTTTTTTGACCATTGTTGTAAGGAACGTTTTTATTGCAAATGATGACAATCGTTGGTTAAATTTACGAAAGGTATTTCCTTTAACCTCCTCAGGCCCAGGCAAATTTTAGCATTTTTTTTTGATTCGTCAACTTTTTCTGTCCCAACGCATTATAAGAAAGCCCCAAAAAATTGTCAAAAAATTCCCCCACAACAGGACTTGGCGGGGCATGTCCCCCATAGGGGACATTTGGACATAATTTTCATTACAGCTAAATTTGTATTTTTAAAAAATAATAACATACATACATACATATTTATAATTTATGATACAATTCGAAACAATTTCTTTCGGGTTGTATACATAAATAAATTTAGCACGAGCTGCATCTAATACGCGCTTTGTTGGATGAACACCCAGGAAGCCTGCATATGTTTTTTGTTACAGGATGCAGGAATTCAGGGAGATGCAGGTTTTGCTGTATTCTTTGGGCATCAGGTGGTTGTGGTCTAAGAGTTCTTGTTTTTTTGCTGGTTCCACCCGCTTCGCCTCTTCCGGAACGTAATCAGAATCCTCTTCAGAACGTTGCACGGGTCCATGCCTCAGGTAGTGCCCGTATTGAATTCTAAAATCGAAGTTAGTAGTATGGGTGCATTATGTTTCTCACTGTCCATTTACGAGTTCTTGCAGATATCCGGTAAAAACTTATAACACGATCTAGAAAATCTACACCGCCCATGTTGACATTGTAAGTTTTTACAGCAAACGGGAGAGGAACATGGATTCGCTGACCCTCCTTTTTACTCCAACGAGAGCAGTGGTTTACTGGCTCGCATCCGTACAGGTTTGACATCAGTACGACAGGCTTATTGTCCATCCATTTTATGACTGCTTGCTGCCCGTCACCGCTGACTACCTGCTCAATTTGTCCTCTTGCTTCCCTTTTAATTTGTTTATTATCCTTCAACAATGCATTGGCAGCTTTCGGCACGCGGCTACTTTGTATTATGCCAATCCCTTGACATCTGTTCTCGGAATAGATGAGGTCCAATATCAGTGGAAAAGTGAAATACCTATCCATAAAAACAGATGATGCTTCAGGAACTGTCTGTAGTAATCTCATTACCACCTTGCCTCCATTATCTAATCTTTTAGTGTAGGTGCTGGTGGTGATGGGGTCACCCTTTCCCTGGAAAAAATAAATCTAATGGGATAACATTTGCTCCTGCACATACAAAAAGCGTTATTCCACAAGGCTTTGGTTTGTTTCTGATTATCTGCCTTGCTGGCATTTTCCCCAGAACGGGACCATCTGCTCATCGATACAGACTATTTGTAAACGTAAATTCAGTCTGCATCCTGTTCGAGTCATTTGGAAGAGAGGCTCAACTTTCCAAAATGTATTGGGCTTTTTATGTTCTTCGGTAATGTCACTGTCGTCCAGTAATTTTATATGGCTTCTAATTGCCTTGTACCTTTCCCGAGGTATTACCCCAGCTATGCCCTCTTGTTTTATCCTTCGGTCCCAATACATTCTCATTCTGGGGTATCCTAGGTACGATATCATGATTGTCATAGCAAAAAATGTTTTCATTTCATCAGGCATTGTCTTGAGTAGCTTACCCTTTTCCAGTAGATATTTTCTGTTTGTGTACTCACTTACAATATTGAAAAAATCGTCAAGAAGATATTTTCGGTCATAATCATGGACAGGCAAATTTATTGCATAATTTGTCGGCGGTTTGTATTCAGGAGCTGGTGCTACAGGAAAAAAATTATTAGTTTTGGTCCAAGTAGTAGAAAAAGATTGGGAGTCTGAAGGAGCACTAGCTCAACACCAATATCTTCCTCTCCGCCTTCGTCTTCCTCATGGATGCCCTCATTGGCCTCAGGCAAATAATCCGGATCGCCGTTGTCATCATCAGATAAATCCATATCACTCATGTTCCCATCTAAAATATCCCCCACAAACTGCTCAAATCTGCAAAAAATATTTAGGTACGTTGAAAAAAAGAAAAATCACATATTTTGTGAAAATCAACAAAACTTCAATTCATTCTACAAGATAATGTTAATTTCAAATCAAAATATTAAATTACGATTAGTTTTTGTTAGTAAAAAACAAAATACTTTGCGTAATTCAAAATGTAAACAGAAAATTCTAGAAAGAAACGTCTGTTTGTCAGCCCAATGTCCCCCACGGGGGACGTACAGATTTGTTATTGTTTTCCCAAATTTTGATAACAGTTATCGCAAGAACAAAAATATTCCTTTATTCTTTGATATTTTAGGTAAATATTGCTTTCAAAAAATAAAATAAAATATAAAGATTTGTACAAAAAAAATATACTTACAAACAGAAATCCATTCAGAACGATTACGTCTAGGAGTCGCCATTTTGATATCAACACTAAACCTGATAACAACGAGCTGAGCTCACCATTCGTTCAGGATAACTAAAGACATCTGTTGAGAGCTTCCAGAACTAAAAACAGTGTTGCCAAGGTCTATAGGGAAGCAGTAGCCAAGACCTGTAGCCAAGGTCGCAGAAACAGATTTGTGTCTCTTACAGGGGACAGCTTGTCTGAGAAGGTTAAACCTCATATAATTGAGAAATTAATTAATCAGTTAATAATTGCATTTATTGCCATACATAATTTGACTGATTTTTTAATATTTTATTATTTATAATTGTTATAGAAATTGTTATAGAACTTGTTCGGGGCACGTTTATATAACAAATATCCCTCGTACTTCATTCTGAATTTAAAACTTCGTTTCGTACGATTTGACCGTCACTTCCGATTAAAATCGATCGGAAGTTTTTCATTAACAACTGCTATAGATGAACGCGAAATGGAAAATGTTCCGAGATGGCGGTGCAACCATGCGATTACGTCCGTTTTTTCCTCCCCTTTGTTGGTTTTGGATTGTGACCCCTGACTTTTTTCGAAATTGCCATTTGAAGTTTTTGTGTTAATGAAGTAAATCAGATATCAGCCAATGTACTTTGAGTATATGTTGCTCTGCAAACATTTTGATATTGAATTTTGTTTATATTTGATTTTTCAGCTAAATGAAGTTTCTATTGGCTGTCAAATTTAATTCCCACTCTGTTTGATGATCCGCGTATTTTAACATGGATTAATCAACAATTTTTCAACTGATAAGTAAAGTACATACACAAATTAAACATACACAAAAAAATGAATCAAAACACATTTGTAAGAAAAACATATCGCCCAGTTTTGAAAACGCATCCGATAAGTAGTAATAAAGTCCTCGTCGTTTGTAGACGCAGCGTTGAAGAAACGCTGTCAGCTATTGAAGAATTGTTTTGTCTATGGTTTTTTGTTAGTTCATATTTTCGCGGCGGGATTTCTTTATGGCGCAGACTCTAGTAATACTGACGCTCGGGGAATTCCCGCTGTCTGTTTTGTAAGTAAAAGAAAAGCTCCACTACGCATACATTATTTGACTGTAATGAGAATTGGTTGTTTATTGCAGAGATTTTTGTCGATATTATAGTTTTTGTTTTATCAGTTTATTGGATCCGCGATCAGTAGCAAAGTTTAGTTTTGCAGTAGCAAAAAATTTGTTAATTGTGGTAATTAGATAACAATATGTCTAATTCTAGAAAGGATCTAAGTGGGAGCGAAAAACGAAAAAGACTGAAGGAATAAATATATATATATATATATATATATATATATATATATATATATATATATATATATATATATATATATATATATATATATATATATGTATGTATATGTTTCTAAATCATTCCGGGTGTCGATCCGTTGATTCTGTGAAGAGTCACGACGTTTCGCCAATATCGCATTTGACGTTTTCAAGTGTTACCTACTTCGACTGAAGAGCCCAACTGACGTGCACGGGTCGTTGTGCTCGCTATTATAGCTGGCCGGCGACTGCGCAAAGTATATCGGGGTAGTTCGAGACTATTTGCGGCGCTCGGCAACGTTGTCGAGCGTCCGTTTAATAATTTTTCTACCTCGCCATCACGTTGCCGCGTTTCTTCTTTTTTCAGAAGGGATTTCCATACTTTTGGAATGTTGCGAGCGTCGTTTCGCGTATTTAGCTCACCTCTTTCTTCTATTTCAAGAGCTTATCTGATTGTTCGGATATTGTAGTTTTCAATATTCGCTATTTCTTTGGCTGCTCCAGAACTGATTTTATGTCCTGTATGTAGATGGTGCTGGAACAGAGCAGAGATGGTTTGTTTGTTTTTTAAGTCGTTTTTATATTCTTGTATTCTGGCCGGTATTCGTCTGTTTGTTTGTCCTATGTATGCTCTGTTGCAGTCGGTACAAGATATGCTATACAGCCCATGATTTTCCAGTCTAACTTTGTCCTTGGAGTTTTTTAGGATGTTTGCAACAGTTTTGTGCGGCTTATAGACTGTTCTGATCTATATATATATATATATATATATATATATATATATATATATATATATATATATATATATATATATATATATATATATATATATATATATATATATATTTAAATATATACTATATATACTAAATAATAAAATGACTTGACAGTTAATTATACCGAAAATTTTTATAGATTTTACAAATATTGATGATTTTTTCACATAAAAAAAATGAGTAAAGATCTAGAAATCTAATCAAACCGAAAATGAGAATATTCTCGTTTTCCCTTTTGCCCATTCTGGAATGGTGTAAACTTCTTCTTGAATGATTTCCAAATTAGACTTAGCGATGCGTGAATATTCCCCGGTTTAACGAGAGTAGAGTAAAAGTTGTAAACTTTTTACGGGGGCTAGAGATTAATAATCATGACTGACTGTAATGGAATTCCGAGAAAAAAATTATATATATATATATATATATATATATATATATATATATATATATATATATATATATATATATATATATATATATATATATATATATATGTGTGTGTGTGTGTATGTGTGTGTGTGGGTGTGATATATAACTGATGTTAGTTCGTAGTGTTTCGCGGATGGAAGACTACATTACACTATTAGTCCGGGAGTACATTCGATCGTGTGTGTCGCGTTTGTTGGGAACGTGCAGACGTTTCGCCAAGGTCACACTGGATATTCTCAATGCTTACCTGAAGACTGAAAGCAATGGACTTCGACTTCGACTTATTCAGCCAGGTTTTTTAGTTAGCCCGGAGGCTCTTACTAGTTTTCAATGAAATTCAAACCCTAAGATGGGCGCTTTTTAAAGTTTTGAGGTCTCTAGCTGACCTTTAAAAGCAATGGAAACCGTCTCGTCATATTTATATTCTTCTGGGACGCAGATTGTGATGGTACGTACTTCTTATTGGTTCTGGTGCTGACCCCGCCTCATCGGACGATGTTTGGGGTGTCACAGTGATAGTCAGTTGCTCTGCCGACTGCAGCCGGTGAGTTTCGGTCTGTCGGTTAATTACTGGTTTCCACGTGTCTGGCAGATTGAGGGCATCATCTCTTCTGTTTAGGCGACCGATTTTTTTTAATTTCTATTGTTTCTCGTACGGTTCTTATTTTGTAATTTTGGATACTTGCAATTTGTCGGCAACTGCTGAAGTCGATTTTGTGTCCTGTTTGTAGATGGCGTTGGAAAACAGCCGATGTAGTTTGTTTTTTTCTAACCGCCAATTTGTGTTCTTCGAGCCGGGCTGATATTCTTCTATTGGTTTGTCCGACGTATGCCATGTTACAAGTCATGGCACGATATGCTGTATACGCCCGGATTTTCTAGAATGACGTTATCTTTGAGACTTCTAATGGCTGATTTTATTATTTTATGTGGCTTGTATGCGGCTGATATTTTATGTCTTCGAAACAGTCGTCCAATGCGGTCTGTGACACCTTTGATGAATGACAGAACTGTTACGGACCTATTTTCATATTCATTTGGTTTCTATTGATTGTTTTGATAGTTAATAGCCTTCTTTATGTTATATACTGAGTAGCCGATCTGCTCTAGAGCGTCGGTGATTGTTTTGAGCTCTTTTTCTCGGTTGATGTCGTCGGATAGTCGGAGAGACCGAGAAATCAAGGTGTTGACACTCCGTTGAAGTTGTGCTGAATGGTGATGGGACCTGGCATTCTGGTATCTGTTCGTGTGGCTTGGTTTCCGGTAAACTGTGTGTTGGAAGCGTTCATCTTTGGACTTGGTTATTAGGACATCTAGGAAGGGGAGTTTTATTTCTTTCTTTCTTTATTATTTTTTCGATTTCTAAAGTAACTGTATTTTTTAGAGGTATATACTCTGGTATATACCTCCAAAAGATGTACAAATATATATAACTACATATATATATAAAATATATATATAAATATATATATATATATATATATATATATATATATATATATATATATATATATATATATGTATATATATATATATATATATATATATATATATATATATATATATATATATATATATATATATAAATATATATTTTGTAAATTACTAGTATCTAAATTATTGTGTGTGTTCTAAATTACTGTGTCCTTGTTTTTATGATATTTTTACAATAATAATTAATAATTAATACTTTTTCTAACAATTACAGAATATTTTTTAACAAAAAACTTTATTTACAAGTCGATCTAAATTGGCATTATAAAACTTAAATAGTAGACATTTTTAGCATCCCGCCATTTTCTATCAAGAACTTTTGAATACGTCGTCGGGTATTCTGTATACTGTTCGCTTTGCAACTAAAAAAAATGTTCTCGAGGCGATTGGTTCTGTCTCCTCGAGGATTTGCGCGGTATCTGAGAGTACGTGCAAAACATGGTAGCGAAAGTTTCAGACGGATAATTTCTTTTCGATTGCTATCGTTCGATAGCACCAAAAAAGTGGAAGATCAAATCCTTGTCAAACACAAAACGAGTTTGCTGAACAATTGAGTATAAAACATCAAGCGGTTTTCTACTGAATAATTCAGAAAGCTTGTCGTTGGGTCCTTACGTGCTTAGTCCAGGAAATAAAGCAAGACGCTACGACACAGCAGTTTGCCTGCTGTCAAGATTGAAAAAGAAGTATTTTCAGTTTAAAATCGTAACAGGTGATGAGAAGTGGGTTTTATACGATGCTCCTAAAAAGAGAAAAGCATGAGTTTATCCCGGGGAACCATCAACGTCAACTGCAAATCCGAATATTCACTCGAAAAAAGTATTGCTATGTGTTTATGGTGGGATATGAATTGCTATGTGTTTATGGTGGGATATGAAATGTGTGCTATACTTTGAGTCGCTAAAACCCGGTAATATTGTAACTTCTGAGCGTTATCAAGAACAATTGATGCATTTAAGTGACAAAATCGAACGAAAACGACCATATACTGGCAAGGAAACTCGGCAGGTGATACTGTCGCACGATAACGCACGGCCCCATGCAGCGGCAGCAACCAAACAACTTATCAATACTTTGGGCTGGAAAGTTCTCAGATATATGGCCCCTTCATATTTCCACCTATTTCGTTCTCTGCAACACCATCTTGTTAATACGCACTTTCGCACAATCGAAGATGTCCAAAACTTTATTACCGAATTTATGGAATCAAAACCATAATCGTTTTTCCGAGCAGAGATTCGCCAGCTGCCCGAGAAATATATCGAAAGTGATGTAGATTATTTTCACGACTGACATGTATGTTAGTTTTGTATAAATAAATATTAATTTTGTGAATTTCTATCGATATTTTGAGCTGGGAAGTTCTCCTTCATGCGGCCTATTCTCCAGATATTTGACCCTTTCAGATTTCCACCTATTTCATGTATGTTAGTTTTGTATAAATAAATATTAATTTTGTGAATTTCTGTGACAAGAGTGAGATAAGTTGATATTTTTTAAGTTAGTGTCTTCTCGATCCACGTTTCTATAAATAATAATAACACATAACAATAAATGTTGGCCACACAGTACATCTCACTTGATGTATTGGCGATATTGAAATAACAACGAACAAACTCATGACTATTTTCGAAACCTATACTGCTCATACGATAAGCACAATCGACAGAATAGTCTATAGCATAAATACTAATTTGTTCTGATTAATCCTGGTTAAAAATCATCCTGTAAATATTGCTTTAAATCATAAGCGTAATATTGTTTTTTTTTTTAGATCAGGTCGATCAACTGATATTGTTTATGGCATTGAACTCAACTGTGCCCATCATGGTTCTTGCACATACAAACAAAACACATCCGATCACAGGAAATATAATTAAGAATATTGTTATTGCATTAATACTGACGATAATAAACAGTGATTCTGCCTCTGATATGAATTTTAATACGGTATAATGCTCTTATAGAAAACTAAAGCCGTAGAATTATCAATTAACATTGATGTCATTAGCATTGCTTGGATTTTTTTCAATATTTTAAATCAAGATCATTATTATTCTATGAAATACGAAACCATGTTTTTGAACAGAATTAATTTCACCTGAAAATAGTGCTAATAACACCAATGAAAAATATATTTAACTGAGGTAACAGATAAAATTCATTTTAAATAAACGAACTAAGATTTATATCTAAATTAAACTAGATTAACAACTTGTATTACACACAGGGTTTTTCAAATTGAGCAGCTTTTCTAATTATTCAATAAAACATAGACTTGATCCAATTGACAAATACAAGTCATTGATCCAGTGGGTTTAGTTCCTGTGATATTTGAACCGTAATGCCTTCAAAGCTAAATGCTTTCGAAAAATACGTCATATTGTGGATTCACTGAATTCAAATTGTTGCCTACTAATGGAAATTCCTGGATCTTCAACAACAGTTTCACGTACCAAATCAATATGCTCTTGTGAATAACTATTACGGCCTTATATTGTTCTTGTTTTAATTCCACCGAACCAGTTTCTTCAAATGTATATATATATATACATTGTAAGATTCCTTTGGACTGCGTCCAATGAGGTAATAGTAGCTGAATGACATCAGACACCCAACCGTTGGGTTCCACAGTCTCATGTGGAACACACAACAACCTGCGTCTGGTATGAACCAAACCTGCGTGTCCGCCTTGATGAGCATTTTTTGTTGATTGATGACTGGAGACGAACCCCACCCTTCCCTTCAACTGGAGGGCATATGTTTCGTCTCTTGATGTTTAGACTCTTCAGGGTACCTACACATGCTCCGCCATCAAAAATAGACACTCAACTACTGTTGTCTCAATGGACACAGTCCAAAGAAATCTTACATTGCATATATACGCCATCCGACGGGAAGTCGGCGAAAACATTGGTTGTTGGCTGTGGATAGGGTCTCTCTATGATGATCTCTCAAATGATCAATGACAAACAATCTCTATGGAATACCTGCAATGGGTAAGTTTAAAAAAATAAAATGTAACAACATTAGAGTACCAACAGGAATAATATTTTCTTAAAAAACAATTTTCTGATGAAGAACAAGGCATGACCGAAACGTTAAATAAAAATAGAAAAATAAATGATCCTCCCTCCCCCCGCCCCTGGGGCTTTAACATTTCAAACACGGCCCTCATTCCCTGGAGGCCAAGGGCAACTACTCGAACGCAACTACTACCAGAAGAATTGGAAATAACAGACCATTACGAGAAAATCATCGACAATGTGCTTGAAACGGCGGCTACAATAGCACCAGCAAAAAAAAATTTTAAACAGTCAAAAATCTCCAATGAGACCATGGATTTAATGAAGAAGCGGAAGAAAATGAAGAATGCAGGCAGTCCTTTTGGCAGGGTCGAGTACGTTGAGCTTTGCAAAACTAATAAGAAAACGTATTCGAGACGAAACGCGTCGGTTCAACATGCAGCTAGTGCAAAAAACACTAGAAGAAAAGAAGAAAAGGGAATAAACAAAGCTAAACACAAGCTGATAAGTAAGAGGACACAAATGTTTGCCTAAATGCCTGAGAATGGCACAGTGTGTGACGAGCGAACGGAAATGTTAGAGGTTATCAGAAGATTTTATTCCAAGTTCCAATATGAAAATCAGAACCAGTCAAAGACAGCAATGCCCACGGAACAGCTAATGCCAGATATCCAGAAAGGCTTCAGGAAAGGACAGGTGGTCGAACTTTACTTAAAATAACCGCAAAATTGAAATTCAAAATGCCTCAAATATAAAAAAATACGCAGTTTATTGAAAAATACTGAAGTGATTCTTCTTCATAAGAAAGGAGCACAGGAAGATTTAAAAAACTACCGCCCAATAAGCCTATCGGTAATGTACAAAGTTTTCACCAAGATAATATCTAAAAAAATATTAAGAACACTGAATGAGGCACAACCAAGAGAGCAAGCAGGATTCCGAAGCGGATTCAATACAATGGATCATATCCAGGTTGCTCAACAGGCCATAGAAAGGCACAATGAATATACCATGCCACTGTGCTTGGCTTTCATTGGCTATAAAAAGGCATTTGATTCAATAAAAACGCAAGCCATAATTGATGCATTGCTTAACCAGGGGATAGACAGAGTCTATGTTAATCTACTGCGATCCATATATGCGGAAGCAACAGCTACAGTGCTCAAGGATGACCTTGAAGTCAAAATCAACGTAGAACGGGGTGTATCGCAAGGTAACTCAATAACGCCTGCTTTTTTCTCAGCCTGCCTGGAAGAGGTATTCCATAACCTGGATTTGGATCAGGAGGGATTAAAAATCAATGGTGCATACCTAAGCAATCTTAGATTCGCAGATGATATTGTTCTCCTCTCACAAGACCCAGATGAGCTACAAAAACAGATTTAAGAAATGCGAAGGGTTGAACCATTTGGTTTGAAAATAAACCTAAAAAAGAATCAGGTTATGTTCAACAAATTTGCTGCCAACAGAAGAATTTCTATTTTTGGAAGCGATTTGGAGGTTGTGGACCACTACATATATCTTGGGCAAAGGATTTCAATGGAGGGTGATACTGGCCGGGAAGTGGAACGACGTGTTAAGTGTGGCTGGCAGGCATTTGGCAGGATCAATAGTGTTTAAGAGCAAACTTCCACTTTGTCTGAAGAGAAAGGTCTTTAATCAGTGCGTGCTGCCTGTTTTGGCATACGGGAGTGAAACATGGATACTCACATCACAATCAGTTCAAAAGCTTCGGGTAGCACAGAGGGAAATGGAAAGGTTTATGCTTGGTACGGGGCACAGAAAGACCTGCATATGGAACAGAGAACAAACGAGGGTTTGTGATATCATTGGAAGGGTGAAGGAATTGAAATGGAAGTAGACAGGCCCTATAGCGAGAAGTTGCGACGACAGATGGACTAAAGCAAGCCTGCAATGGATATCGATTGATTATAAACGCCCACGAAGAAGACCGAAAACACGATGGACGGATGACATCATCAAGTAACATATATTAGACCCGAGTGGCAGAGGGAAGCTCAGGACCGCGCGAGTTAGAAGCATGCTGGGGAGTCCTTCATCCTGCAGCGGATCGACAATGGCTGAATGATAATGATATATATGCCCTCTAGTCCAGAATACGCAGCTCTATCCACAATCAAACCACCCATATTTTCGCCGATTTCACATCTAATGGCTTATACATGCAGTTTTTTTCATTGCTTTCTTTTTTTTTTCTTTTTATTGATTTTATTATATATTTATTACAGTTTTTTCAATAATAAATTTCAACAATAAATAAATATTGTTTTTAACAGCGATATGTATAATTATTTTGTTTCTTAACAGTAGTCCATGTCGCAATACTTTTTGTAACTATTGCTACTGGGAAATTAAAAATTATTATCTATCTGTCTATCTTCAAAAATGCCCATTCAACTAAATTTCCGTCACCCATTTATTCGCTTTATAAAACTTTGAAGACGATAAAATTGATGTCCGCCAGACCATACCTTGTAATTTAGATATCTGGATAGACAGCGACTACAATGGAATGCCATGAAAGTTTATAGAAAATTAAAGAGTAAAACTACGGAAAAATAGAACTTGCATGAAATTGTGAACGTCAGGAAAGACAAAACATAAAATGTTTTTGATGTTATTCTTTTATATATTTTTATTTAACTTCAAGTAAAATATGAGCACCAAACCAAAATACACCAAGCTAGTCAAATTTGATCAAAAATTAAAACGTGTTAAGCGAAAAATTTAATTAACACAAGATCAAAATAAGCTCAAGAACTCGCAAAGAAAATAAACGTTTTGGTTGCAATATATTGTATCGAAGAATACAATTCAAAATTGCTTTTCCAAATCTGGAATTACACATAATAACTCTGAATTCTACACAAAACGCAGAAGATTCAGATTGAGAAGACCTCCCATTGTCACTTTTGGCTCGAAAATATGGAAAACCAATGATGATTTCGGCATCAGAATAGATGGCAGTATCGAGAAATTTTTCAGTATATTTGGCGCTTATTTGACTAATTTATGAAAAAAATTTCTTGGTCAGTGTGTTTATGTTTGTATATTACTTTTTGTATATAAATTTGTATCGGTGGTATTACTACAAGTAAAATGTGATTTTTCATTTTAGAAATTAACCACTGTCTGAGCAGGAACTCACGGAGTTAGCAGACAATATTTCCGATATGGAAGATGAACCGTTCATTGATAGTGGTTCAAATACCACACTTTATCTTTACCTTTTACACCCGGTATATTTTTCGTTTTACTTCATTTTGTGGACAAGCTTTGTTAAGTTTGTCATTGTTTATATTTTCGGTGAAAAATTTCTACCTAGTTCCCAGTTCCGAAATTTTGATGAATAACGATGTATACATAATTAAAAAAAAAAGGCGATGTAATTGGAGCAAATTTTATACCCTACGTTAATTAAGCGTATCGATCTTCCTCAGTTATAATTGGGCTAATCTCTGACGTTTCGGTTCCGACGCTGATCGAGACAGTGCGGAAGTTTAATCAGCGAGTGAAAAGGGATTCGAGAAAGGAATCTTCCCGATCCGCGAGAGGATTGGGCCCAGGCCGCCCCCGGAATTTGCAACTCCGAAGGAGGTCAAGGGTATAATCCAGAAGATTCGGCTCAAGAAAGCTCCAGGGTGCGATGGTGTTACCAATCGCATGCTGAAAAAGCTGCCGAGAAAAGGAATTGCCGCCATCACCGCCAATGCAAACGCAGTCATTAGACTGCGGTATTTCCCGGATAGATGGAAATACGCAATGCTGAGAATGATATCGAAGCTAGGGAAAGACAACAAATTTCCCCAAAACTACAGGCCGATAAGCTAATTGCCGTCAATAAGTAAGGTCGTAGAAAGAGTGGTTCTAAAGAGATTAGAGAAGGTGCTCGAAGATAACAGCATCCTTCCGCCCGAACAGTTCGGGTTTAGAAAAAACCACTCTGCCGAAGATCAACTGTTATGTGTCACAGAATACATAACAGAGACGCTGGACAGGAGACACGGAACGGCCATCGTCCTACTCGATGTCGAAAGGGCTTTCGACAGGGTATGGCACGATGGCCTGATCCACAAGATGATCGACATGGGATTCCCGGAGTGGATTGTTGAGCTGATTGACTCATACCTAAGAGAACGAAGTTCACTAGGGATATCACTAGTGTATACAACATATACACTAGTGATATTCCGAGGAGGAATGACACTAGAGTAGCCCTGTATGCCGATGATACGGCCATCATGGCCAGGCATAACAGACCGGACCGGTTTGGAAAAAAAAGGAAATTGGTGAAATGTGAAGTGAAAGTTTTCTTTTCTCTTACAGGTAAAAGGTAAGAAAGATAATTTACGCCGATACACCTTCAGTGTCATCGGCAAATAAAATAATATCTTAAGACTACACCCCCTCTGGTACATGTCCCCCAGAGGGGAGTGGTGCGAAGCGCTTGGCCCACCCCGTCCGGCGGCCAAGCAGCGAAAACACCAATGGAAGAGAAGATAATGGTTTTGTGTGTAGCGTTACGACTACGGAAACCTTATCCCATCTAACCAGCAGTGAAGTTTCGGGATTATTTTAGAAAATAATCTCGGGTGGATGGAGGGCGCGAAGCGAAAAAGAATCTTCCCGATACGTTTGGTGTAATTGCGTCTACGGAAAAGTCCCCTGAAGATTATGTTAGTTCGACGAATCGAACTTGTACTGAATAATTAATGTCGATTCCTTGTCGGATTCGTCCTGTTTGGATTAACTATAAAAATGACTTTGTCACTACGAGAAACGATTTTATCTAACTTAGTTTCAAACCAGAAGAATAACGTTTCTACTTTTAATTTACCGAGATGCTCGAAACGTAACGCGATCGAGTTTCTTTAGTTTGAATTAAAGACGATTTTATGAATTTTGTTAAACGAACTTTGGAGACATCATTAAGAAACAATTAAACTCAATTATAACACGAGATGTTATTTTATGTTTAAACAGGGTGTTTTCAAAGTTGAGTTATTTATTTTAACAGGTTGTACAACTGGTAAAAATAAGTAATTTTGTCAAAAATGATTTATATAAAAGTTGGAAAATAAAGAAGTTATTAACAGCTACAAATTTTGAAAACAGACCTGACTTTTTAATATTCTCTAATACTGCGTTGTAGAACTCACAAAGATAAGTCAATTTAGCAAAAATCATTATATAAAAGTCAAAAATAAAATCCCCGTGTTCACGAAAACACCACAAATGTTTTCGATGGGCTGTTGTAGTTCTTCCACAGTATTTACTTCTCCATCGTAATAAACAAACTTTATTAAATAGCCCCCCAAAAAAAAATCGCGGACCGTTAAATTCGAGGAGTGAGCAGGCCAGAAGCAAACCATCTGTTGGAACATTGCTTATTTAAATGTTCGTGAACTTCTGGTCTAAAATGTGGCGAAGCTCGATCAGGTAGTAACCACGTATTTTATTTAACATTGAAAAGGAACATCTTGTAATAATCGTAGCAGATTGGTGTGAAGAAAGTCTACATAATTTTCATCTGTTAGTCGACCTAGAAGAAAGAAAGGCCTAATAAGCATGCCATTTACTACGCCAGCCCAAACATTTACTGAAAATGGATTCTTTTCACAGCATGATTTTCTCCACATTTTCTACTGTCCAAACATGGTTGTTGTAGAAATTATTTACTCTATTTCTTGTAAATGTAACCTCGTCGGTAGCCAAAATAAATTTGGTACAATTTTCTTTTCAGTTGTACTGATGTAAAAGCCACTGACAAAAATTCAACGCTTCTAGGATAATATTCGGGTTGTAACGTTTATACTGGTTGATAGGGATAAAAATGTTCTTGTCATATAGTCTTCCACATTTTGCTATGATTAACTTTAACTTTGCCCTGCTATAGACCGAGTGCTCGTTGTTGGTTCGTTTTCGACAATATCTAAAATTTCTTCCTCAATCTCTACCCTTTCGCGTGGAAGAGATCTTTCGGCATGATCTCCTGTGTCGCGAAGTCTTCTAACTAAATTTACAAACATCCGCGGGACCGGATGATTTCTTAAATTAAATATTTCGGCATACAAACAACATCTTGCGGTTGCATTTTGTTGACATCCCCCGGAAGTTAATGGTGTCCACTAGTTCATTGTTTTCATAAATGTGTGGTTAAAATGCCGGCAGAAGGTACCCAAAACTTAAACAAACACTATTACACACGCAAATCGAACATCACACTCAGAAATAATATCGTACAAAAATAAAAAAAACTAGCCATACCCAGTATCAGCAGAAAATAAATACTTTATGTGTTTACAAGGCAGTGATCGAGAATATTAAAAAGTCAGTAATTGTTAATAACTTCTTTATTTTGCAAGTTTTGTATAAATGATATTTGGTAACATTACTTATTTTTTCGAGTTCTACAACCTATTAAAATAAATTACTCAACTTTGAAAAAACACACACACACATATATATATATATATATATATATATATATATATATATATATATATATATATATATATATATATATATATATATATATAGGTGTCCCATTAAAGATGGATCGCGGCCGTATCTTGAAAACTATTTATCCCACAGCTGTGGGGAAAAAAAATGTACTAATAAATAATATATATATATATATATATATATATATATATATATATATATATATATATATATATATATATATATATATATATATATATATGCGTGGCCGTTTGTTATTATTTTTTAATTTTTTGGGATTTTCGGTCAATTATTAAATTATTATTTTTTCCTCACAACAACTCACTATATCTATTAAAAATTGGGGGAAAATGTCATATTTGATTTTAAAAAAGGTTGGGAAATTAATTGTTCAATTAGAAGATAGCACAGAAGACTCGAATACTCGATTCCAGACAGATAGTGATTCCAGATGAAGAGGGCTACGGCAAGACACATAATATCTACAATAAGAAATGCATATCCACACACACGAAAATAAAATAGTACAACACAGTAATCAAACCAGAGGTACTATACGCAAGCAAGACACTTATGCTCCACACAAAAAGCGACATAGAAAACATGCTAAAAGAAGAACGTGAAATTATGAGGAAAATTCTCGGCCCCAAACTAACAGAACAAAGATACAGACTACATTCCAGGAAGATCACAGGGAGAATGTCCAACGTAGCGGCGGACATAAGAAAAAGAAGGTTGAAGTTCTATGGATATATCAGTAGACTCCCACCGACAAGACTCACCAACAAAATGTTTACATACATGCAACGGGTCAAGTCAACAGTACCATGGATCGCACAAGTCAAAACTGATCTGGGAAAGGCACAAATAGATCCGATAGAGATTGTGGACAGAAGCACGTACAGAAACAAAATACATATGTGGGACATCGCATCAGAGAGCGAAGTTTCAGGGAGATCGGGGAGATATTTTAAAGAACTTTTTTAACTTAACCATATATGCTTATATATCGAGGTGTAACATAAGAAATCATAAATTTATTGTTAAAACGTCAAATATTTCCCGATTGTACGATCGAGACAAATCCATCCATGTAATTAACGCCCAGTTTAAAATCGACCTTCGTTGGCGGCGGGGATGGTAGTGTTGTTGCTGAAATGAAGGAAGGGAATAACCCACAATGAAGGGGCGGTGTAAATCATCCAGACAATATTTGGTTTATGTGGTGGGAAGAGTCGAGAACTCCTATACATTTCGGATGCAAATTTGCGTACGAGATAACTTCTGTAATTGCTAACAAGTTGCAATGATGGCATTCGTAAATTATAAACTGACTGAGAATTAGGAATTAGAACGTTTATCGTACACGGAAGCAGTTGGAATCGAAAGGTATATTGGGCAAGTTTACCCTCACTCAATATCAAGCAAAGAGATAAAAACCCAAAGCTTAGATAATATACTACTACGAGGGTTGCTATTTAAACATCCGGAATAATAAATAGAAACAAATATTTATCATTGAAAATCGTTTTATTGTTTTTCAAAATATTCTCGCGGTGATCTATACACTTTTGCATACGTTTGAAGCAATCTTCATAGTAATTTTTTCATTCCGATTGACGTATCTCCAAAACATGCATTTTAAACGCATCAACCGTTTCTTCTGACGTCGAAAATCGTTGATAGTTCATTCTTCACGTACGGGAACAAACATAAATCATTGGGTGTCTAATTAGGACTGTACAGTGGATGACCCATCAATCGCTGCTTTTTCTTATTTCTTCAAAGTTTTCTGGCAAACAAATGGTGATGTATCATTCAGAGTTGACGGTTCTAAGACAGGAGACAGGTTCCCAATAAAATAGGTGACCATTTAATTCGAAGACATTTGTTGGGTTTAGCTCATTTTGAAAGACTCATACAGTCGACTGCTCCGGAAAATTTGAGTGCAGTAAGGGACGAACAAGGAGAGAGGCTTCACCAGGATATCAGGGCCATGGAAGCAAGATATTAGGGACGCTGAATCCCATTTATGTTCGCGAAACACGCATAGAAAAAATATCTTAAAAAAAGTTATTTGAAATCCACAGTAAATTATTTCAAGTTTAGAGTCGAGAACTTAAAAAAAAATTATTTAGTAATTATTGATAAATCTTTTAGAATTTAATAACAAAGAAAACTTAATTTTCTAAAAGATATATAACCATTTCAGGTAAGTTCTCCTGAATAGACTCCCGGTAGTGAATCTATTTCTTCTTTATATATCCCTATGACACGTTTTTCCTCGTAAAAAATCAATTCTCTCTGAAACTAGACACTAAACCAAACACGATAAAATACGTCGAAATAGAAATTCATTACCCAATAGCAATTTGTAGGGTGATTTATTTTTGGAAGCGACTGTTCCGACAGTCTCGTCTACGGGATGCAATTTGCTGCCTAATATAACAATAAATTTATTATTAGAAATCTCCCATTGATCAACTGTAATATCCCCTGGTGACCTACTTCATTAGTGCTTCAATTTTACCTCTTCAGATAAGAGATCTCATAATTTACAAACTTGTATCTAAAATTGGCCATAAAATATTGAGAGTATTTCCCGAAATACCACTATGGATATACAGGGTGATTCCTAAGTTGGGACTTTTTTTAACAACATATAAAACTCAATAAAATAGACATTTTTTCTAATACCATTTTTCAAAAATCTAAAAGAAAAACCTGGTGTTTTAAAAGCTATGCTTTTCATGTAACCTTATAAAAAGAAATCACATGCGTTAAGATCTGGTGACCTAGGCGGCCATGCAACTGTCCCTCCATAACCTTATTAGGAAAAATTACGAACTAAGAACTCCCGTACTTCACGCCTGAAATGGGCTGGCGCTTCATCGTATAAGAACCACATGTTCAGCCTGACATTCAAAGGCACATTTTTAAAAGATCGAGAAGATGATTTTGTAAAAATTCGAGATAATTTTCGCCCGTTAAACGACCCGGCAAGATAAGAGCCCCAACAAAAATACAGTTTACAATTGCTGCCCACATATTGGCCGAAGATCTATGTTGAACGTTTGTTTGCCTAGAAGTATGAGGATTATCAACTGACCAAAAATGAGTATTGTGGGAATTGTGAATTCCACTTCAGTTAAATAAAGCCTCGTCCATAACAAAAATGTTTCTGGTAAAGTTTTGATTCGTCTCGTGTTGATGTAAGAGCCACTCGCAGAACTGAACTCTGTTAAGGTAGTCTTGCGGCTCTAGGGCTTGAACTCGTAGCACATGAAATGAGTATAACTGATTTTCCCGCAATGTTGTAAAAACTTTTTTTGGGTCAGTTCAACTTCCCGTGCTATTTCTGAAGTAATTGTTGGGTCTTCCTCGACAATATTAAAGATTCGTTCCTCTCGTTGCACGTTTTCAAGTACTCTCGGTATTCCCGCGTACCCTCCACTCCAAATCACCGGTGTCTCTGGATCCCTGCACAACCCGAATAAACGATTTCGACAATGGGTGAACCCGAAAAGGAAAAAGTTCCACGTATACAGTGGTGGACAAAAGTATTGGCACAGCATATTGTTTTTACAATAAAAATTTATATTTTTAAAATACGAACGTGAAAAAATTTATGAAATGATTATTTTATACCTCCAACCAAATTTTAATTCTAAATTCTAAATCTAAAATCTAAATTTTTCACAGAAAAAAAAATGTTCGAAAAAAAATCTCGAATGGAATAGGTAAAATAAATTTAAAATTAATATAATATCAAATATTGAGTGGACAAAAGTTTTGGAACCCTTAAATATTTATCAAATATTTTAAAACAAGACTCTGATAAAAACTTTTTGTTCTGTGTTTTGTTTTGTGTTTTGTTTTGTGTTTTGTTTTGTGTTTTGTTTTGTGTTTTGTTTTGTGTTTTGTTTTGTGTTTTGTTTTGTGTTTTGTTTTGTGTTTTGTTTTGTGTTTTGTTTTGTGTTTTGTTTTGTGTTTTGTTTTGTGTTTTGTTTTGTGTTTTGTTTTGTGTTTTGTTTTGTGTTTTGTTTTGTGTTTTGTTTTGTGTTTTGTTTTGTGTTTTGTTTTGTGTTTTGTTTTGTGTTTTGTTTTGTGTTTTGTTCTGTGTTTTGTTTTGTGTTTTGTTTTGTGTTTTGTTTTGTGTTTTGTTTTGTTTTGTGTTTTGTTTTGTGTTTTGTGTTTTGTGTTTTGTGTTTTGTATTTTGTGTTTTGTGTTTTGTGTTTTGTGTTTTATGTTTTGTGTTGTGTTTTGTGTTGTGTCTTGTGTTGTTTTCTGTTTTATTTTGTGTTTTGTTTTGCGTTTTATTTTGTGTTTTGTTTTGTGTTTTGTTTTGTGTTTTGTTTTGTGTTTTGTTTTGTGTTTTGTTTTGTGTTTTGTTTTGTGTTTTGTTTTGTGTTTTGTTTTGTGTTTTGTTTTGTGTTTTGTTTTGTGTTTTGTTTTGTGTTTTGTTTTGTGTTTTGTTTTGTGTTTTGTGTTTTGTTTTGTGTTTTGTTTTGTGTTTTGTTTTGTGTTTTATTTTGTGTTTTGTTTTGTGTTTTGTTTTGTGTTTTGTCTTTTGTGTTTTGTGTTTTGTTTTGTGCTTTGTTTTATGTTTTGTTTTGGGTTTTGTTTTGTTTTGTATTTTGTGTTTTCTGTTTTGTATTTGGTGTTTTGTATTTTGTTTTGTGTTTTGTTTTATGCCTTGTTTTGCATTAAAAGGGAAAACATTGAATTGACCTTAACATAAAAAAAAAATATTAGTAAAAATGTGTAGACGTGGGACATAACAGTTCTGCCCCGAAAAAAACTGTTGCTGGGAAACTTGATGCGACGTATATAGATAAAGTAATAAGACCGATTTTTATAATTATTTTATTCAATGTAAAGTACAATTTTACATTGACTCCTTCAAACCAGTTGCCCCGGGAAACTACACAATGTTGAAGACAGTTTGTTGACTCTTCATCGCGAATACCAGTTCTGTTTCCACCAGACCATAATCGCCAACATGCGGAAAACTATGTAGATCTAAGCTGAGTTATTTGAGGCACTATGAAACCTAGAATTAATAGCCATAGATAAGGTTACGATCGTATCGAATTCTCACCCATCATTACATTTACACAACAGATTTCCGATCTCCTGGAGTCAAAATAAAAGAAGAAAAGAAATAGGTGATTGAATTCACTGCAATTATATAACTACACTAGTTTACACGATTTTCATACCCCAGCTGAAAGTTGTTAATTATTGTTTATTTAGGTAAGAATTGTCCAAAAAAATAATTAAAAATTCTGACACGTCGGCTTTTAGAATCATTTATTTCCTTCAAAATAGAAAAAAATCTTAGTATGAATAATAAAAAAATGGCTAATTTTCGTCTTCTTTTTATATATTTTTTTGGATCGGTTTTTGGAAAGGTAAAGTGTTAGGGTTAGAGGCGCATCTACTAGAGACTGGACCTACAACTTAACGTGGGTTCCGAACCACGGTCATCAGCTTCCGACAGACCCAGGCCAGCACCCCCCTCGGGCTATGAACCTTTGGTTATGTGCCTACCCATAAGTCTATCAGGAAACCTACCGACTGGCGAGTGACCAACGTAGAACACTTCTCAGAAGGCATCCGGCCTTACCCAGCCTTTAACTGGCGTGACTGAGGGGTAATTCGTTGTCGGATTTTACACTCTTGTCTAGAAACAATCACAAACATTTAGGAAGTAAACAGACAGAAGAAAGAAAGAAAAACAACCATCCGAACTGGAATCGAACCAACTACCTCTCCGATGCGGTTACGGCACAGCAGCGACTGGCTCTCTTATAATGGATCAAAAGTAATCCCTTAATATGTTTTCATCCCCAAATCCTTGATGCCGTTCTTCAAAAATCTTTAAATCCTTTAAATTCGTCACTCATACTTCCTAAGCTTTTAAGGAAAAAAACTCAAATGAGAGTGGAGGAAATTAATCTTCAATGACATGTTCACTCCCATCGGCTGAAAATTGTTCAATAAATCAGCAACAATATCTTTATAATGTTCACTTTTTTATTTCCCAAAAATTCTTCGACAACCATTTTTAATGAATTTCAAGCAGCTTTTTCATTTACAGATAAAAGGCTTTCAAACTGAGGATATTTTCATCAGATCTAAAGATTATTTAATTCGGCTTGTTTAATTAAATGTGGAGTGTTTCCTTGGAGAGATATCGTCAGAATCACTAGCAACCAATTTAACTTCAACATCACTTTCATTGTCATCTTCTAATATATTTTGACTCTAATTACCGGGAAAATTGAATATAGAAGATCCTTCGAATGCAAAATTGGCTTAATAACAGACCGAATTTCAGCATATGCAATACTTGCCTTATTTGTTGTATTATATCCCATTGCCTTGGTAATACAAAAGTAATAGTCATTTTCATGATTACTAAGTTCCCTCCATAACACTGGCAAACCAAATGGAGGGTATGCGTTATCTCCTGATGACCACTGGAGTAAAACGATTCTACAGCTTTCACAAAACACATGAGGCACCCACTTTTTATTTTGGTTCGCAACACGAAATTCAAAATAATGAAGATATGCACTTTTTAAAGAATCTACAATGGGTCTTCTTTTTTTTTGTCTGTCCACAAACATAGCAAAAACGATCAGAACTTTGTTTGCTCTTTTATTCGACATTTTAATTCAATTTGAAACAAGATATTTGTTGTTTGAATCGAATAAGTAAATATTAAACTGAAGTCACCACGTAGGGTAGTTGTGTAAAAGAAATGTGGCATAATAGAATATTTCTGCTAGCACTTTTAGGTTTAAGAAAGGTAGATTAACATATGTATATACATTTCTTTCGGGGTATATAAAAAAAGTTAAAAGTTGTAAACTAACGCTACCATTGTAATCTTTCCTTGGCTGGTTTCTCTACCAAAATCTTCAACATAACAGATCGTATTCAACAATATAATACATACCTATCATGCCCTTTCACCTGCAGTCTGACTGGACCTGATATTCCGCCCACTGCCCTTCGCGCTCTTTTGTGTTGGTTAACCAATGAGGTAGGATCGTATGTGGCAACATCGTAATGTTTAATCCACGCATTTAAATTGAAATCTGAAAAAAAGAAAATCAATTTTAGTAACATAGTTGTTGATATGATACTTATAATCTACTCGCATCTATCCACTGGTTCACTAAATTCAAATTCTTCGTCCATTTAATCCTCTAGACGTTTATAAAACTAGTCGTAGAATAATTTTAAATTATTTTCCCCAGTACTAGGAGAAGGTGGGGTAAGATGGGATACTGAGGTAACATAAGGTAAGACGTTATGTTGATGTTCCAACTCAGCTTCGATGGTACTACTAAGGGCCGGTTTTACAATGCAAGAATATACCAAGTATAGCTTATACCTTATACCGGGTGTTAAGTAAACATGTGGCAAAAATTAAAAGAGTTATTCCTTGACTTATTCTAAGAATATTTTGAATTTTTGAAAAACCCCTTTGTTTCGAAGATACAAGGTGAACAAAATTTACGACATTAACAACATTTTATTATCAAAAAGTACATGTAAAGTTGCTCAATCTACAATAAATGTTCGAAATGACTTCCTCCAGCCTTGATACAAGCATTCAATCTTCTCGTCATTGACTGCCGAACTCTTTCAAACACACCAGGGTCGTTTCTAACTGAGTTACACCCAGCAACTATCCGATTTCGCAAATCATTCGAATTCTTCAATGGAGTAGTGTAAACTAATGACTTTAGATATCCCCAAAAGAAATAATCCAGGGGGTTTAAGTCGGGGGATCAAGCAGGCCATGCGTGTGGCGCACTTCGACCAATCCAGCGATATCCGTGTGTTGCTGTTAAAAAATCACGAGCAACCAAACTGAAATGTGGTGGTGCACCATCGTGCATAAACCACATTTCATGCCTTGTTACCAATGGTACATCTTCCAGAAACTCAGGCAGCGTTGCTTCCAAACAGTTGCGATACACCTCGCCAGTAAGTCTTTGTGCTAGAAATACCGGTCCAATTAGATAGTCACCTACAATTCCAACCCAAACATTCAACGAGAACTGATGTTGAAAACTATCTTCGCATACCTCATGCGAATTTTCATCTGCCCACACATGGTTATTATGAAAATTCCTTATTGCGTTTCTTGCGAAAATGGCTTCATCGGTGAAAAGAATTTGTGTCAGGAATAGAGGGATGCGACGTAAAGTTTGCAATATCCATTGACATAATGCAATACGTGGAGGAAAAATCAACAGGTAATAGTGCCTGAACGCGTTGAATGTGATATGGATACAACAAATTGTCCTTAAAAATTTTCCAAACTGTCCAGTGACTCACATTCAAAGTATTCTGAATGTGATTTTTCACGTAGAACTACTACTCTTCCGCTGTCATGTCCAGCACATTCTGTTCCAATTGTACCGTTCTTACAGTCAGTAATCTTTCTGACCCTTCAGTTCGTTTCAATGTGCGTGTTTCACGAAGACGTCGATAAATGTTTTCAAAGATTTTTCAGTCGGGGACATTACGGGCTGGAAATCGTTCACTGTACAATCGCCTAGCTTGTAATGCATTGCCATCAGCAAGTCCATACATGAAGTGCATGTCAGTCATCTCGGCGTTTGTATACATTATGAAAGAGAATTTCACTCACTATTTAAGACACGTCAAACAGTCAGACGTCACTCAATCTATGTAAACAAATGCGACCGGTGAAATCCACTTACTAGATAAAACAGCCGTTCCAAGTGATCGAGATCGAAAAAAAGAAAAATTGTACTTGATAAACACATTGACGTACACCCTACTTTTATTTACATTAATGATTTCAACAAATATCGAATATGGTTGTCGCAAATTTTGTTGGCCCTGTGTCTTCGAAACGAAGGGGTTTTTCAAAAATCATTGTAGGACAAAATATTCTTAGAATAGGACAAGGAATAACCTACAGTTCAACCAACATAGCTTGACATCTGAGATACGCAAAAGAAAGAGTGATAGGGTCACTGTCTAATAGAGATAGAGAACGGAAAGTTCCTCGAATGTACAGTACTTAATGGATGTTAACACAAACCTCGGAGGCCAAGCTATGTTGATTGGGTTGTAGTAGTATATCCACAAATGTGCCGTTCATTCAGTGTGCCGATCACCAAGAACCGAGAAGTGCACTTTACGATACGATAGACAAAATAAGTTTTTTAATTATTTTATCTCATTTTTTAAACATATGGGATGCGTGTCTATTCGTAAAATATGTTTTATACTAGTGTGCCATAAATTTACCACAAAATATGTTCTGGTCGCGGTCGTTTTATACCCTCAAAAAAAATTTAAATATTCCAACGTTTCGATAGGGAAATGATGGGATATGGGGACCCCACACAATTTTTTATTAGCGTTTCTCATATTTTTCAGCATTGTGTTACTTTACTTTCAGAAAATGGTTAGATATTACAGAAGAACAAGCTTCCCAGGGGTTTTTAAAACTACTCTAGAATGTAAAGTGAAATTAGTCAGGCAGAAATATCAACCAAATTTGGAAAGTCAAAGTTTCTCTAGGCTCCATTCAAACTGCTTTCACTCAAGATGTGGTTTCGAATATTCCTAACAATATTCCCTGCTTTGTAAAACGGCCTTTCTGCCGGCGCAGAAGAGGCCATCACCGGGAGGTGTTTTAGCGTATTTTTATTAATTCGGATAGCTTAGGAAAAGCTCCTACGTAGTTCTTCCATACATCGAGAGAATCTGCTTTAAGACTCGATAACGGAGCCGCAATGGAAAGGTCTAATTCTGTATTTCCGACCCTTGACGTGCTAGATTTTACTATGTCTTCATAATGAGCCTGATATATATCTTGCTCGTTAACAGTCACTGCTTATGAAGTAGATGGTTCAGAACTGGCCACATGAGCTGGCAGAATTGGAGCATCATCGTTTTCGGTGTTTGTTTATATAATTTATTGTTATCGACAAGGCTAACGCCTCATCCAAATGGATCTTTTTGAATCTATGATCCAAAAACAAATCTTTTGCTTAATTCTGTTTGCAAAGAATTTTTCAGTTGATTTACCAAATCCGCCGTTGGCGTTATTGTGTCTAGCAGAGTTCTCAAACACTTGATAATGGATATTGATTTACTAGGTGTAACAAATATTTCTGCACTCATTTCCTCGGTGACTTTTTGAAAAGACTTTAAAATTTTGTCAATTTCTTTCAGCAAAACAATTTCGTTACTTTGAAACATTTGGGAGATTTATCAAAATAGCTCCTATTGTGCTACTCATTAACACGAATCGTTCAACCATGTAAAATTGCAAGTTCGACCATGTGGACACGCCCCCTACCAAATGTATCAGTTTTGTTTCGGAAACATTTTGACGCATTTATGCTTGTCGCATTTCTTCAACGCCGACACCACTCTGGTGGAACCAAGTCACGATTTTGCGGATATTGTCCGGGAAAAGTTTTATAACAGTTGTAGTTACTGAATTTTCGACTACCAAGTTCAATGTATACGCTAAGCACCACATATTTTACGCAGCTAAAAGTTATTTCACTAGCCTTAACAATATTGACGTCATTGTCTATAGAAACATTAACAATTTTTTCGTGAGACAAACCCCAATCTTCACAAATTTTATTTGTAAAGATTGGGGTTTAAATGGAATCAAAAATAAAGCTGTTGGAAAAATAATAAAATATTTATCCGTCGGAATAAAAATGTTCTCCAGTTTGTACCATTTTACCGAGAGTACCCCCTATAAATAAATATTATATATATATATATATATATATATATATATATATATATATATATATATATATATATATATATATATATATATATATATATATATATATATATATATATATCATCATCAACCCGCATCAATCCATTGCAGGATGAAGGCCTCTTCAGCACGCTTCCAACTCTCGCGGTCCTGAGCTTTCCTCTGCCATTCGGGTCCAATATACTTAATAATATCATCAGTCCGTCGTGTTTTCGGTCTTGTCCGTGGACGTTTGCGATCAAGCGGTATCCAATCCAGGACCGCCCTGGTCCATCTTTCGTCCCATCACCTCGCTACATGGCCTGCCCACTTCCATTTCAATTGTTTTATTCTTCCAATGATGTCACTCACTTTCGTTTGTTCTCTAATCCATGTGCAGGTCTTTCTATCCCGTCTAGTAATGCCAAGCATACATCTTTCCATTCCCCTCTGTGTTACTCAAAGCTTTCTGACTGTGATGTGAGTGTCCAGGTCTCACTTCCGTATGCAGGACACACTGATCAAAGACTTTTCTTTTCAGGCAAAAAAAATATATGTATATATACATATATAAATCGATTAAAATGTATATTTTACATAATCGATTAAATTATAATCGATTTTTGTATTTCAAAAATCGATTATTTGAAAAAAATAATCGATTAATATTAAAATCGATTACTTTTTAACATCCCTAGTCCTGCATATGCTGGTCTTTACCACTTTGTCAATTTTTGACACTTTTGTCAATCAATGAAAAGAAAATGGCAGATTTGAAAACAACTACAAAAATATATTCTAGAGAAGCGCCAAAATTTATACCGAGATTTTTGCATGGTCAACAACTTCAGCAAACAGTGGATATCAAAAAAATCATGATGATTAACTAACATTTCATCTGAAAAATATCTTGTTCACATCTAAGAATTCATTTCGAGAAAGGAATTAGTCAAAAAACTTTAGATATCTCTTTACTAAATGTTTTTTGATATAATAAATAAATATCATAAAAATTATATGTTTTTAACTATCAACTTCTATGTTTAGTTTCTTTAGCACCATAGACTTATTTATAAGAAACATATTCTTGTTGATCCTGATAAGTTTTAAGGAATGGGCTCATACCATTTTGCCGAAATGATGCGCATGCATTTAAAGATAACCTTGATAATTTCACCCATAATTATTTATTAAAAATTATTTTAATTAGATTTCCAATTTTTTATCAAAAGGAAAAGGAAAGAATTTACGGTTAGAGGCGCATCAGCATCTAAGTCTATTTAGCGGCTGGACCCACAACTTAACGTGGGTTCCCAACCACGGTTATCAGCTACCGACAAACCCAGGTCAGCACCTCCTCAGGCTATCAACCCTTGGTTATGTGCCTACCCATAAGTCTATCAGGAAGCCTACTGACTGGCGAGTGACCAACATAGAACACTTCTCATAAGTCACCCGGCCTTACCCAGCCTTTAACTGGCGTGACTGAGGGGCAATTCGTTGTCGAGTTTTTCACTCCTGCCTAGAAACAATCACAGACATTTAGGTGTGGATATATGTAGACGTGTGTTTGTATATGTGAGTATATATAAGTGTGTGTATAGGGTAGGAAGTAAGACGGAGAGAAGAATTAAAGAAAACCCATCCGAGCGCTGGAATCGAACCAGCTACCTTTAGATTGTCAGACAGGCGACTAACCCACCAGACCACCGCGGCCGGCAATTCTATATCATTTCCCCCACATTCCATATCGTATATTGTCAGTTAAAATTTTCAAAATCTCACAAATAAAAATAGAAGTGAGAAAAATAATTCTGTATCGTAGGAGTGCGATTAAAGAGTTTCGTTTCTTCTACTATTGCATATATTAATTCATAATTAGATTTCCTCACGTCGTCCCCTCTTTTCTTCCTAAAATCTGTTATTTCCTCCATTCATCTGGTCATTCTTTCGGCACTTTTCCCATTTCTCCTTCATTCATGTATCATTTAACCCCCCGTTCCCAGACACGAAAATTCCTTCACAATTTCAATATTATCACCAGGAATTATCCAGTTCGATTTTTTCTTGGATCAGTTTTCTTATTTAACCCCTCCGTTCTAATATAAATCTCAATAATTTATCAAGTCTCACTAGTTCGATTCCTTGACAACGACGTTTTTCTTTGTACAACAAATAAAATTAAATTATTTTTTAATTTTACAGAAAAATTTTCTCATTATTTTACTTTGACATAGGTATGCATTTAATATATTCTGCAGTCCTTATAATGGATTAAAAAAAAATTAAAATATACGTCCCGAATAAATGCAGATTGCACTTCTCGTCGGTTCTTCGCCATTAAAAATTCGTAAAATATTTTAAGATTACAATTGCAAATTTACGGTGTTGGCCGATGCAGGAGAAAGAAACAGGGACGGAGAGGAGAAAGGAGTACGAGATGCGGAGGCTTAAGCTATTCCTATTCGTGAGATAAAACAAATTT